>BOPN01011582.1:12500-15463 GCA_017312705.2 Penaeus japonicus | reverse complement strand
TATATGTTTATACATACATATATGTATATATGTATATATGTAAGTGTGTATATATATATGTGTGTGTGTCCGTGTCTGTTTGTGAGCTTAAGTGTGTATGTATGTATTATTCATGCGCGTGCGATGTGCATAATCAACATCTAGAGATTCTTCAACAGAACGCGCACCACACCCGAGGAATTCCTCCGCCCTTCATCCAGCCCATTTTTAAGGACTGCTTTGTCATTGCTTCGTCATTCGTACATCATTTAGTCCAGTATTCCCAGTCCTAATGATCTGCTTTCTTGTCGCCGTCTTTTATTCCATCTCCACCCTTATCAGGTCCTCCTTCTCTCGCGCTAATTTATCATCCTTGACTCCTCCTCTTTCTCCTTCTTGTCCTTTTTTTCTCTCTCTTATTCCTCCCTCTTAATCACCGCCTTGTATGCATCAACTCTTCAATGAATAAAAGACACATTTCACATTCGCAACGACCCTTCGTCCCCTCTTCCTCTTCTGTCTCCCTCTTCCACCATTCACTTCCTTTCCTCTTTCCCTTTTCTCCTCCATATTTTTTTTTCTTCTTCATCTTTTTTATTTCTCTCTTTTTTTCGTTTCTTCTCGCCCTATTCTCTTCAGTGGCCCCTTCCTCTTTCTTCTCATGTGCGTCCTCTTCCTCGCTTCAGTAACTTCACGATCACTGATTTATAATGAAGAGCGATCAGCCAGCATTGCCATACAATCATTTGATGGATTGCAGAAAGTATCTCGTTTTTTAAATTTGCTTTTAGTATCATAATCCGCCATATAGACGAATCTCAGGGTCATTAATCATACACGGTGCGTCATTCGCGGGATAAAGAATTGGAGACACATTTCAGAGATATGTCAGAGAGGGCGTCAGAAAGAGTGATTGGTAACTCCAGTCGTGATGTATGACCCCCCCCCCCCGCCCCGTTCTTCCTATTACACGAAGCGACGGTCGCGCCACTGAACAGAATACATCCGTTTATGAACCGAGACGAACACTTGTGCCATTGTTTGGCGATAGAGGGGGGGGGGGGGGGGTTGCATCGGCATGTTTATTTCTTGGAGGCAGCAAAAGTCCGTGGATAAAAAAAAGAAACGTTCGATATGTTAATTTACAGCAAACCTATTTATTTCTAGTTCGAAATTATAAAACTCATCATCATAATCACTGGTTCTAGATTCTATATATATATGCACCTAGAGAAAAAGGACTCCTCAGCATAAATGATGAATAGACGAATAAAAGGAAGAACAACAGAGAAATGAAATCTACAATCCCTTTATGAGAACCTACAAAACATTCGCGCTGCACTTTCTCGCTGAGGTTGGGGACAGCTGACACCCGACTGGCTCTCGCTGACGACTGCCATAAACATCTCGCTGACGTCTGGCGGGAAGTACGTCCAGACGCGGCATCTATTTCATGCCCACGGGCGCGCCTCTTAATGTCACTATTGTAAACACCTGCTGACGTAAGACGAAAGGATAATGTTAAGCGGTTGAGGAGGGTGGATTAGGGAGTAATAATGATGATAAGAATATAGATGATAAAATCGTGCTAATAACTGTGGAAATGTACATATTATGCATAATATTGTGATCCATGAAAAGGCATCAATCGCTTCAGTAAATATGAAAACCTATGAAAACAATAATAATAAAGAGAAAAAATAGAATAGCCGAATACCCAGACTTAAGGATTCATTAATTAAAGACGTAATGACTTTTTATTGATTCAGCAATATCGGGGATAAAGGTACAAAAAAAGCAAACAAAAACCACTCAGTTGGTTGAAAAGCACAATTATTAAATTGAAAAGTATAACGCGTACTTCAAATAGGTAGATATTCTGCTGCAATAACCTTTCCCAAATTACATCGCTACGAGTAACAGAACAATGTCGATATGCAATTTGTTCATTTTGAAGAGCCTTTCTACACTCACAGATAAACCAAACTGCATCATTAGAACGATACTTTACCAATCAAAGTATCCTTCCATGGTCGTATTTGACTCGCTATTTAATTCTGCGAAATATCTGACAGGAGAGAGGTCACATTATGTTACAACGGATAGAATTAGATAGCTCTAATTCTATTTTATCATGCAAATAGCGCTAATAAAAGACTTCTAAAAAACTCATTATGGGAGTTCAAAGATAAAAGTCAAATCTCGATAATTAGTGCGCACAGGATTGTTGCAGAACTGCAATTATAATCCAACTCATTAATGTCTCTGTAATATTTTTAGCACAAGATGCACATGATAGGTCTCTATATAGCGCTAAAAAGGCCTCTATGTTGAGGCTTACACAGAGGCCTATATTTCGCGTGTGATGTTGACCTAATTTTCATGATCCTGTCGATAACAGTAATTGCAAAATCCCGCAGGGTTATTCATCGGATGTTCAACTCATAATTCTAAAAATGGAAATTGCTTTAATTACCAAACGGTAATTTCATGTTTCACTGAAATCTATAAAAGCTTCACGCAATCAT
The DNA here is from genome assembly GCA_017312705.2 of Penaeus japonicus. Lineage (NCBI taxonomy): Eukaryota > Metazoa > Arthropoda > Malacostraca > Decapoda > Penaeidae > Penaeus > Penaeus japonicus. The sequence goes on along the minus strand of BOPN01011582.1, from coordinate 12,956 downwards.
CCCCATACTTATACTCCAGATATAGTTTACCTAGAATTGGGACATATTCCTGATAGATACATGCTCCTCACATTTTATTGAATCGATACAATCAAAGATCCAGATTCATATAATCTTTATAATGTACAAAACGCTCAGCGATACATGAACTAACAGATTACCAGTTATATAAATATAGTCGTACTGACTGATAAAGCTGTTTACTGTCAAATACTACAATCCTTATGCTAGCTAATACTTATTTCTAAGCTAATACTTATTGACGTAAAGCCCGGCCAGTCTGTATAACTGGCACTCAGTAGGTATGTGATGCTGGGTCCCAAACACGAGCAGCTTCTTCTATGAGGTTGAGCACAATGGACACCCGATTAGACTCAATTGCAACTGGTTGCAGCCCGCCATGGACATCTCGGCGACGTCTGCCAGGAACTCCGTCCAGTCGCGGCATCCATTCCA
>BOPN01011582.1:5000-7500 GCA_017312705.2 Penaeus japonicus | reverse complement strand
ATGTGGTCGTCCAGAAGTCAAGTTGTCGTCAAAATGTCCAAGGAATAAGTGGCTTACATAAAAATATTAGATGAATATTGGACGATGTTTGATAATCACCTCACATAAAAAATATATAAATATGATTGAAGCCTACGAGACACGGTAGGATGATATTAAAAAAAAAGTTCACATGAAAAAAAACAAAAAAACATTATATATGAAGCCTGTTAGATGACAAAAAGAGCCAATAAATATTTCTAGAGGAAATGTATTCGTAGTGATATTTTTTCTGGTGCATTGCAAAAAATAAATAAAAAGAAAAAGAAAAAAGAAAATAATGGAAAATAAATAAAACTATTTGCTTCTCACGACCCTTCATCAGGTGCACAAACAATAGTCTCGTTTGTCCAACTGATTTAGTTTCCATTACATTGAGCTTTTTACTAGGGATATTTTTTATAATTTCTTTATCAGTGTTTGTTTCCAATTATTTTTCCTAACAGCTACACAGTAACTCTTTGGTTTTACACACACACGAACACTCCAATCTCTCTCTCATATATATATATATATATATATATATATATATATATATATATATATATATATATATATATATATATATATATATATATATATATATATATATATATACATATATACATATATACATATATACACACACACACTTACACACACACACACACACACACACACACACACACACACACACACACACACATATATATATCCATGTCTTCTCCTCGTGGCGCTGATGATTATGCAAATCATGAACCAGCCGAGAAAGCTAGTATACCTACGTAGCTTTATTATGCATAAGTAAAGAAATCATTTTTTTTTCTTCTCCCCCTATACGCTTCCCAAAGCATTTGAATCTACTGATCCATGGGTGTTTTTGTTGGATTTGGATTCCTATGGTGGCACTGATCCAGATGGCTCCTTCACATTGTTTTTTTTTTTTTCAAGAATGTCTCTTTTCAACTGGCTCCTAAATTTGCTAGTTAACCTCTTAATTGAAGAGAAGCAAACATTACTCCTATTCCGAAGGGTGTCACTGCTGTTACTTTACCCTTGGAATGTCGCCCTTATCAGCGCGTCGTTATTCTTACTGACGTCGTTTGAAACTTATATTGGATTCGCAATTTGCTCTTTGTAAGGAACCTGGTACTTGCGATGCCTTGCTTGTGCTTGTTCATGGTTTTCAGGTAACTTTAGATGCAGGGGAAGAGTCTTGTGTTGTTGCAATTGACTTTCATTCTGTATTTGATTTAGCAAGCTTCAAAGTTTTGGAATCGGTGACAATATCTTTGATGTTTTTGAAGATGTAACCGTATTTGCGTAGATTATTGTTTTTTTTTTCTGACTTTAACCCTGCTGTCACTCTTGTTCCCAGGCACGGCCAATGATCTTAAGAAAATATATTATTTCATAAGCATATGATGCTACATTTTATGCCCCAGTACCTTCTCCTAAAAACAGAGTTGCAGTTGCTGCTTCTTTGAATATAAATCCTTGCAAAATTGTTGCTAAGTGCCATGTGTGGTGAATGCGGATCAATGCTAAGGAAACCAACTCCATTATTAGCAACAGATTACGCCCCCTTTCCACGAAACCACGCACGGAATGCTAAATATCTAAAAGTATTGGGTGTCACATTTGATCCTCAACTGACTTTTGAGAAACACCATCAAAACATCCCATCATCTACTGCACAGAAACTGGGTCTGCTTCGTAATGTTATTGACCTCTTCCTCTAGCAGCACTGTTCTAGGGTATTTTCTCGCTACATTTTGAATACTCTTCACAAGTCAGCTGACTGTCACCTTAGGTAACATGACAGGGCTTTCAATTCTGCTATTTTTTCGTTATCTAACCTAACTTTCAATTAAGCAACCGACGTCCGATTGTCTCCCTATCAAGAATGCTGAACATATGTAATGATGTTGAGCATCTTTTGCATCCTCGACGTGTGTCATTCTTTATTCTTTTTAGATTTACTCAAAATTCTCTGACGTTTAATGATTGTGCTCTGGCATCTGTACAACATCATATCTGGCATTAATCTAAATTTTTTGTTCCATCTATTATTAAAATCTGGAAAGTTCGCCCAAACGTCTATTTCAGTTGAACAGTTTTCAAAAAATGTAATACTAAGGCCAACAGGTTTCATATTTCTCTTCATCAGTATTATATATATATATATATATATATATATATATATATATATATATATATATGTGTGTGTGTGTGTGTGTGTGTGTGTGTGTGTGTGTGTGTGTGTGTGTGTGTGTGTGTGTGTGTATTTTCTCCGTAAGTTTCAATTAAGCTTTCGAAATGTTATCAATATAATGCTGATTTAATTTCTGAATTTTCACATATACTGATGTACTGAATGGTGAAGAGACACCAAATAATACTTGTATATCACTTTAAAAAACGTAAAGTTGGTAATGCTGTTTACTCGGAACCTAGTTCTAATGAGTTAATGATTTTCTCT
>BOPN01011581.1:2500-5000 GCA_017312705.2 Penaeus japonicus | reverse complement strand
GAAAAGGTAAGAATATGAATGAACGAATGAGTTGAATAAAATGATAAAAACATCAGTCAATTAATTCGAACACGCATGACCTTTTCACATATTTAGTTACTTTACATACCAATTGACATATCTATTTACATACATATTTACTTACCTATCTACATAATCCATTTACTCATTTGTTTATATACCCATACACTTTATACACCCTCTTGCCAAGTCACTAAGCCTTCTGATAATCCCGCTGTGCTTGTTATCGGAGACTTAAGAGAATATCCGGATTAGGATTATGATTTTATTTGCTCTCAGAGTAAATTGCGTTATGATATATATTGCGTGTGCTTTGTCCATGATGGCTTTGAAGGATATGTTGCTTTGATTTCTAGAGGATTGCGATTCCAAAGAAGATGGGAATTGTGTTTGAACTTGCGTATATGTGCAGGTGTTTGTGTCTTTGTGTGTGTGTGTGTGTGTGTTGTATGTGAGTGCGTGAGGGGTTTTGTATATATATATATGTGTGTGTGCGTGGGTGTGTGTGTGTGTGTGTGTACGTCAGTGTGTTGGTGTGCTCGTGTGTGTATGTGTGTGTTTGATGTGTACGTGTGTTTCTGTGTTTTTATCTAAAGTCCCTTATCCTCCTTCAATTTAATTTAGATAAAACACTATCATTCTCATTCCTTCACCATTTTCCCTGGCAATTTTTCCCAAATTTGCGTCTCTTTTCTTCTTCCTATTTTCTCAAATAGCGTCATTTATTCTATTTCTTATTTCAGCGCCATCTTTTGGTGACAGATCGGACGTTCGTTATCTCCCTTCTTCTTCCCCCCCTCGTCCTCATCATAACATCGCTTTCCTATCTTCTTTCGTTTTTTTTTCTTTCTTTTAACTTCATTAGTGCCATTTTTTTCTTCAATATCACATTCTTCCACATATTAATCATCATCTTTCTCGTTCTGATTCACTTCGTCCTAATCCAATATTTTATCTTTTTTTTTTATCATTCTAATCCATAAAAAAGAGAAAATAAATCCAAAGTTTCAACACATCTCTACGACTTTCCCGAATTTCGCGAAGAAGAGAAAGAAAAAGAAGAATCTCTTTTTTGGAAGTTGGTGGCTGTCGGTAGAGGGGGGGGGGGGGACTTCATCTACCTTTTCTTTTACTTCCCTCCTCCCCTTCCCCCTCTTCCTTCTCCTCTTCTTCCTTTTCCTCTTCCTCCTCCTCATCCTTCTTCTTTTTCTCCTTCTCCTCTCCATCCTGCTCTTCCTCCTCCTCCTCTTCCTTCTCCTCCTCCCTCTCCCCCCCCCCCCCCCTTATCAATCTCCTCCTCCTCCTCCTCCTCCGCCTCTTCCTCCTCCACCTCCTCCTCCCTCCCCTCCTCCACCGCCTCCTTACCCACCACCATCTCCTCCTCCTCTTCTTCCTCTATCCTCTTCTCCTCCCTCCCCCTCTTCCTTTCCCTCTCCCTCAGTCTCCTTGGACATGAATAGGAGACTAAGTATGAAAATACCGCACAACGTCTGTATGAATTCCCCTCTGATTGATCAGTATGATTGGACATGTGATATCATTTTCTTCTTCGATTTGATTGAAAGAAGCGAATTTCTCTCTCGTACGCCGATGCCAAGAGCCAATATACCACATGAATACAGTGCCATATCCCCCCAAAAGACCGACTATAATATATATTTCCCGTGTCGAATATAGACAACCGACTTTATTTCCTAGTCAGAACACCAAAGGGGGAGCCGGTGGTCGTAATTTCTTCTTCTTCTTTTTTCAGTCACTGTAGCCCCATTTTATTTTATATCAATGCTGTATAATAAAAAGGGGAATCGCATACTCATTTTACGTGAAGTATTTATTCATATTTTATACATTCGTTCACATAAACAGAAACCTAAACACAAACACACACATACACATACACGTACATACATGCTTTTCACTGAAAATAGTTTAATCTCTGTGTCTGCGCAATCATCATTGAAGGGTTCATGTTTTTTGCAGTCTATGCAGTGATCATATTATTATATAAGTCCAGATATTTTATGTATATATATATATATATATATATATATATATATCTATATCTATCTATCTATCTATCTATATATATATATATATACACATACATATATATCTATATACACACACACACACACACACACACACATGTATTTTTTATTTATATCTATATATGTATATATTTATATTCATATATGTTTATATATATATATACATATATATACATATATATATGTATATATATATAAATATATATATTAACATATATATACATACATACATATATGTATATATATATATATATATATATATATATATATATATATATATGTATATAAATACAAATTTTACCTCCCTGACCGGGACATCTAGACCACACGACCCGCTAAAAGAGTTGTCTAACCAGACGCCTTACATCCGTCATGGAAATTTCCATTGTGCTCATAGCAGAGCAGTGATAGCGAGGTTTTACAGACAATTC
>BOPN01011577.1:0-7500 GCA_017312705.2 Penaeus japonicus | reverse complement strand
TACACCCACCCACCCACGACAGAGCTGTTTTGGCTTCAATTGGTCTAAATGCCAAGGTATTTCAAATGGGTATGCCCAATGCCTCGGGCTATTAGCTAGCTCTGTCCGCGGCCAAGTGCTACACACCTGATCACACCTCTAAAGACAAAAAAAATTGAGAAATTTTCTCTGGAAATCTTCCAAGACTAACAACCCCTCAAAGATTATACTTAGGTATATGGCAGTAGGCCATTTATGGCTGATCTGTCACTAAGGGCACTTACAGAAGAAGAACACAGGAAACTCTTGCCTACTGTCATGATACTAACAAGGGTATCATTAGATCCATTGGTCTAGCAAAAAGCACTGCATATACATATAACAAACACTCTAAAACATCAGTCTTCCCCTTTATATTATAATACATTATGGGTGGATTTTCTATCATAAACTAAGAAATGAATGATGTGTTCCAACGTGAGATTATATTTCAGTTTTTTATTTGTTTATTTTTTTCCTTAAATAAAAACTGTTTAGTTTGTCTTGATAGCTTAAAGCTATATCTGCAGTTATGGTTATCACCTACACACTACACACAAGCATAACAGGCTAAACTGGAAGGTGCCATAGCCATTAGATTTGGGGAACTATGCTTTAAAGTTGGAGGAACTTTACTATTATACAAATTAAGTTACTTAATCCCTGTATTATAGAAATGCTTAAAGCAGTAATAGCTACATAATTATCATCAACTCTATTAGTATAAACTCTTTTCTGTAAGAAGTTCCATAAGTGAGAAAATCGTTGGAAAGATAAAAGTAAATTTGGACTAACTGCTTCATGTATTAATCCCAATCAAAAGCATTTTTTTTAAGAGGGGAATACATAGGAAAAAATAGACTAGTCCAGTTTAGTGGTATATCTTCATAGTTTGTGAAACTGAAGACTGAATACTCTAGCTATGATTCTGCTTCACCTATTTCTTATATATAGGAAATCAAAATATACTGTGTGTGTGTGTGTGTGTGTGTATATATATATATATATATATATATCTTTCACTTTTTTATTACATTCACCCTATCTTGTATTTTGGTTTCACATTAGCCTACCATAGTATTGAAGCCTGTTATCTTCCCAGGCCCAATGGGCTGCCATTGATAAGGAAAAGAAAGGAAAAAATATCTCCAACCATAAATAACATGCATAGAACTTGTGCTGAAAGCCTATTGAAATGAAAGGTGCAGTGTGATTCAAAAGCATATATAAATGGTCTACAGAAGAGGAGTTAGTGATACAGGAGTGCAGTGGCAACATGTGGAGTGGTGAGGGAGGGAACCATGCAATTCTTGGTATCTTTATATTCATCGTCTTGATAACTAAAACACCCACAGCTGGTGCACAGACCACTAATTGCATTTTGACTGCTCTCAGCTCTCACATAAACTGATGTTTCAAGTATAGCTAGCTGGTAGTCACAAGAACCTATGTTGCTTCTCCGAAAACATGTATGTTCAAAACTGGAAATGTATACATTGCTTGCCTCATGTTAAGTAAGTAGCCACACCCCACACCATACCTTTATATGTAACAGGTATCGTGCCTTCAAGACACAGTAAGTAGCGTGAAGTGCCACTGCGGAATACTTGCAAAGAAAAAGAAAAAATACAGTGAGGGTTGAGTCAGCATTGACAGGACACACAATGCTTTGTTCATTGGGAATTGAATACTAACACTCCTGTCATTGCAAGTGGGCCATACAGGACAATTCTCTTTATGAACCACAGGGTTTTGCAAATGACAAGAACTTTAGCATTCTTTCTCCAAACAGAACTCTGCCAAATACAGAAAGTGCTGGATGTTTTTGAGCTATTTTTAGTATTTGGTTTATCTTTTATCAAATACTATTCTTTTACATTTCTTTTATCTAAACATCCAGAACTTTTACTAAAAAAAAAGAAAAAAAAAATCATCATCTGAAGGAACCACACATAGACACGGTGCAACATCTAGTACTAACAACTTTGACTGGAATTATCATGTGTTTCCTTTAAATGATGTTTAGAGAACCACTTACACAATGACATCCATCATGTGGCTTTGAGAGGTTTGGAGATGTCCTAGTGATCAGAATGTGTCTATATATATATAAAAAAACAATAATAATAAAAGGAGAAAATACAAATAACAAAAAACAAGGACAAAAAAAAGTCTGGGAAAACAACAAACTATTCAAGGTAAATCAACATTTGTCTTTTGCATCCAACAGGTAGTCCACTGCCAAACCTCAAGCCAATGTGACAGTGAATGCCATGGCTAATGCACCGTCTCACCTTTGTATCGGACAGGAATCGTCCCATCTAGGTTCAACAACTCTTGGTCGCTGCCATCATTAAAAACTAAAAAATAGAGGTAAAAATGGATAACATCTATTTTTCCAATTCTCTGAATGAGCTTAATGAATGAAATTATAAGAGTACTTAAACGAATTAAGGTACTGATGATTGGTTAACATCTAAAAGAATAATTCAAGCAAACAACAAAAGATTAATGAAGATTCAAATTTATGGAAATATATATTATTAGATAGACATATTCATATATATTTCTTACTATCTTAAGCAAATAATACGATCTAGTAACAATAAACAATATTCAATTAAAATCAAGTCTTTATATTTAATAATAGCAAAGAAAATTAAATCTAAATAAAGAGTAAAGGGTAATTAGTTATCATCTGTATGAGCCAAGGTCATATTTTAAAAACTAAATTTCTATAATCAAATGGGGGAATTAAATTTACATAAATCTTTCAGAGTAAACCTTGAAATTATACTTAAAAAAATAGAAATCTGCATAATGACATAGATATAAAGAGGCATCAAAATAAAAATTCATTCAAAAGTTCCATATAATCAAAAATTGTAATCATTTTATGTATGGAAACTTAAAGAAATCATGAAAAGAGAAACATTACCTCCTCATATTAACTGCAGTCCTACAAAGCTGGAAAAAAATCTTACCTATTTTCTTATCCATTGACATATATCACATATGCTGCATGTGACAAAATTCTTCCTATGACCTTCAAATCAGAAATACATCTCTTTTCTTTGACATTCTTTTATCATATATATAAATATACACTCAAAATATAAATCATATTATATTTCAACCAGAAAAAAACAAATTCATCCTTTATCCTGCTTGAGTTTTGCATACCCAAATACTTTTAGTATTCAAATCAAATCAAAGTGGTGTGGATGCTATCTAGTAGATCTCCCTTACCATCTCACACCCATCCACGCACGCATGCAAGCACACTAGCAATAGCAATCGTACACACATTCACACACACACACGCACGCACGCACGCACGCACACGCACACACACGCACACACACACACACACACACACACACACACACACGGTCACTCATACACTCTCTAAAAATCAGTGCAAAGTGCCCCCTACAAAATGAAATTAAATGAAATTAATATATATTGATTCTGACACAAATGACAATGTGTAAATGTCAAAAACTGCACAAATAACTAATCCTAAATCATATTATATTTCAACCAGAAAAAAACAAATTCATCCTTTATCCTGCTTGAGTTTTGCATACCCAAATACTTTTAGTATTCAAATCAAATCAAAGTGGTGTGGATGCTATCTAGTAGATCTCCCTTACCATCTCACACCCATCCACGCACGCATGCAAGCACACTAGCAATAGCAATCGTACACACATTCACACACACGGTCACTCATACACTCTCTAAAAATCAGTGCAAAGTGCCCCCTAAAGTAATTACCAGTTAAACTCCTTAACCCACTGACTCTGGGGTACATAGACATGCTCTTTCCCCCATTTATGAAGTTACTAGCCAGATAGGTTCTGCATTACACTGGTGATTTTAACTATATTCATGAATGCCTAACCATATAGTAAAATGAAAAAAAGAAAAAACTAATTTTTAATTATAATTGAAAACACATGTATGATTTACTGTCTAACTTCTATTTTAATAATCAGTAGACTATAGCCTCTGCTCTTGACGGTTTTAGAGTCGCCAACTTCGTCCAAGCCACCGCGATAGACCAAAAGTCTCCTGGACTCCAAAATCAGAGATAAAGCTCATCCTGATATCGCAACATTTAGACTGGCACAGATAAGTGGTTAGAAAACTATCGTGTGCCTGTGTCTTGACCATACCATCCTAATAACCCTTTCTATCTAATTAACAGCTACACTGCATAAACAAAGTAAAATGAACGGATTAATGATGATTATTCAACTTTGTGTTGTGCTACTTAGTCACGTTTCTTTATTGTTATGAATGTCCATAAGACTTTGGAAGGTTAATGCTTCACATACAAATCATGTTGTATGACTCTCCCATACTGTCTAAAGCATCTTGAGAAATAGAATTTAAACCACAATCCGTTAAACCCTCTTTTGATGCTCATTGTCAGATCGATAACTCAGTTGTCATGTATGTCTTGACATCTGATGGTTACCTGATAATTGTGCCTCAGGGATTTGTAGTTCTTCAGGATAACAAGTTGTCATACAGCACTTTCTAGTGAGCCATACTTAGCATCAGAAACAATGCTTGATTACGAAGTGACTGCATAAACAATTTGTGAAAATTCCTCTTTGAAATGAATTAACCCGATACCGCCGGCCTCCGTCCACAGATGGCGATTATGTAATATGCATAGCTCCGGGTGCCGGCATGCGCCATCAATCGTATAATTGATTTAGGCCTCTGCGTTCGAGAGCCCCGGCATTGCAGCCATGCAAAGATGGAACAGTGCCGGTGGGAATAAGCAAAATGGGTTTCAACTCACTTCCAAAACCTAGATAGCACCACTTTCTTCTAGCACCAGCAGGAGAGAGACACTTGAATGGCACCCATTTATGGTCTCTAGCAAGCACTATCTCTATAGAGGGATGGCACATCGCAAGTCGCCGACCTCTTGCTCTAAAGTACCTCAGATGAAAGATGTGCAGGCAGAACAAGAGGAGGAAGGTGACTTACACCATGCCCAATGCCTACAATGTGCCCCTGTGCCAGTAGGGATGCCTTTTATTGTGGCACTCACTGTCAAAAGCACAAGTTTCCTTCTTCTTCCCTACCTCTTCATTTTGGATGGTTATAAGTTTCGTGTTTGTTCGTGACAGCACAGAAATACGAAAAAATAAAGTTGTTTTTTGCCTCCCCCTAAAACAGTAATACTTCTATCACATTGAGTATAAAGAAAAAAAAAAAAAAAAAAAAAAAAGAGTTGATATGGACCCTGAACTACAATTTTAGTCAACTGCAGAATTGATGGAGCCTGTGATATGACAGACATAAATTTCTAAAAACAGTAAAACACACAAAAAAAACAAAACACAAAAATGTCTCTAGCTCTACAATGAGTGACTAAAAGGGAGTGGGAAAAATCAAATTATGTTGCAGAAGCTGCCTCGATCAGAAATAAAACTCATCCTGGAGCCTGTGTAAGTAAATCTATCCCCCGTCGGCAACAGGTTAAGGAAAAAAAAGAGTGCAATAAGACTAGTGTTGGAAATAATATTCCCTTTTCTTATCTATTACCAAGAAAATCAGCAAATGTTCAGAAGATACCCATGGGTTTCTCACTGGCCTCTTGCCGATCACTGCAGGATCTGCACCTTTAACCCTTTGATGACGGGGCGTCACACCAATGTGACGTTCCCGATGCAATATTGCATAGGCCCGGCGTAGGGGGTTTCCACTTATTGCTGGGCCCGTCGGGATAGGGTTAAGAAATATGGCAATGGCTAACAACCCTCCACATATTTACCATGGCAAGACAGTGCTTATAAAATATCATCAAATAAGGAGCCATTCCAAGCACCATCTTGCCAGATCATGCATGGTGCATAGTGCAATGGCTGTGGAAGTCACCTGACACTTTGTCACTTTGACTTCAAAGATCTTAGGTCTTCCACCACCAATCACTGAAAGTGTCAATGGAATATACACACATGAAAAAGCTATTTAAAGAGTGGAGATCTGCTGAGCTTTGACCTGCAAATCATTTTAATGTAACCTTAGAGAGTTTCTTTCCGCATTTTAAGGGACACAATTAACGTGACTCTTCACAATCTCCCATTAGCTCCATGTCACTCTGTGGAGCTGATTTTCTCATCCATGTACAACCCTTTAACAAACAGACCCTTACAGAAGTCCTTTACAAGGCAGAAGCCTGTGTTTTACAATATATGAGAATATCTCCCTGCAATTCAGTTGAAACTTCGAGAAAACACATCTAGACCAATAGCAAATCCAAAGTAATGAAGACAATTAAAACACAGACTACCAACTCATCCCTACAGAGCACATTAGCTTATCTCCATCTAAAATAAACACAAATAGATTGCACCACTTCTTCCTCCCTACAGAAAGGAACACATTCCACTGACAGCACGTCACTCCTCTATCACGCATTACTCGTATGAACAAACATTAGAGTTGAGTTTCAAAAGGAGTTCTGATACTGATGAAACCGTTAATATAAAGGACCTATGAAACGTACAATATTTATTAGCTGCAAAGAATAGCCTACACTTCTGAGGTACACAAGTTGAATCTCCTATTTTTATCTTTCCTCGCTTTGTTAGCTAAAGAAAATCACATTGCACTTACTCTGTTCATAACAGCCTGTGTCACAACTTGTTCATGGTTTTGCGGAGACATTTTTGGGCTTAACTTTGTAAAAATGTTAAAAAGACATCAAAAACATTACACTTTTGTCATCATCCTACTCCGCTAACAGATGATTCATCTTCTTTACATCCGGGTTGAAGAACTGATTCCGTTTATCTATTTTTGAGAGTAAACACGAATAAAAATAATGATATACATAAATGTTGATTGTTATTTTAACAGAAAAGTAATATCTATTGGTATTCGTAAGGAATAAAGATCTAAATTATGCAAACGTTATTCTTCAGATTGGCTATATCTACATTGCGACCCGGAAAAACTACTCGAATACGAGACATTGTTACCCCATCAAAATCCACATATTTCTCTATTTGCAAATATAACTGAACATTATAGTGTTCCCAAACTATGATATCATCTACATAATTTTCCATTTAATGGCAGTAGTTTTTTTCGCATTCCTCTTTCTAATTTCTTTCTTATTTTGACCCTCCTCCCAAAACCCATTCTTTCCTAGTTTCGCGAGTGTGAAAAAGAAATGCAAATTTTGATGAAACCAAAGCGGGTAAGTGCACTGGGAAATAGATATAGAGGAATATTTTACATTATATAGATACACAAACACACAAACACACACGCACGCACACACCCACCCACCCACCCACCCACACACACACACACACGCACACACACACATACATATATACATACATACATATTTCATGTACAAATTATATATATATATATATATATATATATATATATATATATATACAGTATATATATATATATATATATATATATATATATATATTT
>BOPN01011576.1:7500-10000 GCA_017312705.2 Penaeus japonicus | reverse complement strand
ATAAGTAGCCTTAATTTTTTTTTTATTATTATTATCATCAACGTCATAACTGCATTTTTTTCTTCTCGCAAACACAGCCTGTCTAGAATGAATAGTGTTTATCCCGCCTAGAACTCGTGTCCACAAAGATATCCAGCGCATACAAGCCTGCAAACACACGCGCTCACGGCCTGACATGGGCACATTTGCAAGCCACGCTTCGCCACCCTTGAGGTATTTGCAAACTCATTCTATATCCCCGGAGGACTTGCGGACAATGAGCGAGCGAGGGGAAGAGTTTTGGGCAGTAAACAGAGACTAAAAGCGGCCATTACAGCGCCGAGATCAATACATCTAATGAAACCCCGGAGTGGAAAGACTCGTTTACATGTGGACTTTGGGCTAGTTGATGAGCCTATGATGATCGGATCTCGGCTAATCTCGTTCGGAGAGCTTTCCCGGTTTCCTTGGCGCCCATTTTTAGGTCGCGAAGACCGTCGCTTAACATGCCTGCATTAAACTACGTCCATTTATTTGACTATGCATTCAACCTACGATGGATTGTGGCCTGTTTTTTAGAATATGTAAATAAAGCTACACAATACCATAGCGTGCTTCACATCCTCTTCATTCTGTATTAATACGAAGAAGTTGTGTCTTCTTCCACTGAAAAAGAGATTTCAGAAATCCGCAGCGCCATCCAATGCAGCTTAGCACTTGCTGACCCGTGGTGTTAATGAGCAAGCAGCGTTGCCAGCGGTAACCAGATCCTTCCCACGCCACGTAATCAGTGTTGCGATCGAATTTTTCACCTAACGCCCCTTTAAGCAGACGATATCATCTACGACAAATCACATCAATTTACCACATACCACATTCGAATCGCTCTCACGTCACCAAGTGATTAGAAATGACGAATCCCAGTGGTTGGTAGCGCTGGGCGGGCGTGTGACCAGCTAATGAGTAGACAAAGGCTGTGATGACCAGTCTTTAGCCCTGCCCGGTTCTCACACACGCCCACTGAGTCAAGCCTCGGAACGAAACCAGAATTACAATCAGTCTGACGTCGAGGGCCAGGTTGCCAGCCCTTCTTGAAGGGGAAACTTATGTATAAGAATATATATATATATATATATATATATATATATATATATATATATATATATATATATATATATATATATTACATATAATGATTTTTTTTTTTCAAATATAGATATAATCACTAGAATGAAATGAATATTTATCTAAATATATATGTGACTACATCTGTAACTAAATCGGTAAAATAAAAGACATACCAGCTTTTTTTTTCTTGTTTTATATATGTCGGCATGACAATGGCCGACAAGATTCTCATCCCTACATCACATCTTATTGTTTAATAGGATGTGATATGTGATATAGTGATGACCTGTAGTTGACTTTAACCCATGATCTCACCACCATACTCAAATAACGAATTAAAACCATTTTTAACATATATTAGTCGAGAATTATATTACCAGAGACATCAATGCTACCACTTGTAATGATCTATGGGTCTATGCACATATCACAGAAAATAATTCCTTAGCTATTTTACATGTAGAATTATATATATTTTACTGATGATGGTGGTTATAACGATGATGATAATGGTGATGGTATTGCTAGATTATAAAGATTATAACGCTTGTGTTAGTGGTAATGGATAATAATGACAGTGATAACAGTGATGATGATAGTGATAAGGATGATGATAGTTTTATAAGGTTATCATTATTCTCCTTTTTATCATTATGAAGATCGCTGTTGTTATCATTATTGTTATCATCATCATTGTCATTATTATTATTATTAGCACTATTATCTTCATAATCAGTATTATCAGGATTATTATCATCATCGTGGACATCATCATTAACATTGTCATTATCACTGTTATCATTATCATTATTATCATTATCATTATTATTGTCATTGTTGCTATCATTACTATCCTTGTTATCACTATCATCATCATCATTACTATTATTGCTATTACTATTAATATCATTACTATTATCCTTTTATCATTAATATAACTGCGATTATTAGCATGGTTATTATCATCATTATCATTATTATTATCATTAGTATTATTATCATTATTACTATCATTAGCATTATTGTCAGCATTATTGTATCATCATTACTATCATTATAGTTTTTGTTCTTGTTGCTATCATTATTATTGCTATTATCATTTTTATAGTTATTAATTTCGTTGATGCCTTTGTTATTTTCATTATTGATATTATCCTCATTTTCATTGCCATCATCACTATGATTATTACTATCATTATAACTACTTTTCTGATCATTATTATTACTATCATTGTTATCATTATTATAATCACTATCACTGTCATTATCATTTATGCTCTTATTATCATCATTCTTATCATAATTATCATTATTATCATAATTATCATTACTGTTATCATTATCATCATTATCATCATAGCTATTGTTGCTAACACTACTACTATCATCATTA
>BOPN01011576.1:0-2500 GCA_017312705.2 Penaeus japonicus | reverse complement strand
TAGAGAGAGAGACAGTTAGAGAAAGAGAGAGAGTTAGAAGGAGAGAGAGAGAGAGACAGTCAGACCGAGAGAGAGAGAGAGAGAGGAAGGGAGGGAGGGAAGGAGAGAGAGAGCTAGGGGGAGAGGGGGAGGGATAGAGGGAGGAAGGAAGGAAGGAAGGGAGGGAGGGAGGGAGGGAGAGAGAGAGAGAGAGAGCGAGGGGGAGAGGGGGAGGGAGAGAGAGAGAGAGAGAGAGAGAGAGAGAGAGAGAGAGAGAGAGAGAGAGAGAGAGAGAGAGAGAGAGAGAGAGAGAGAGAGAGAGCGAGAGAAGAATTGTAAGACCGAGAGAGAGAAATAAGAACTGTAAGAGCGAGAGAGAGAGAAAAAAAACAGAGCAAGAGAGAGGGGCGAAATAGAAAGAAGGAGAGAGAGAGAAGGGGAGGGAGGACCGAACACCTTGATGGCCTAGAGGCACCACACGCTCCTTCCTTGCCAGGAAGTGATAGCCGCGTCCGAAACCATTGATCCGGCGCCTCGGGAGTTACTCATTCACCGGTTTCGAATAAGTTTAGCTGTACAGGTTCAACTTGTTCAGATACATCTATTTTATATTTATTCATCTTTAGGTTATCTGCTGACTGATTGCAGCAAAGAGCGCGTACAGTACATAGAATGGATACAAACAGCCATGTTCACATATGTTCAAAGTTCAAAGGTATTCGATTCAAAACGCGCAACCACTCCTAATAATTTATCTCCCTAATCAAGAGACAGGCGATGAACAGCAAGCATCAAGCAACGCAAGACCCATCAAAAGCCCCAAGCAGAACGAGAGAGGCAGTAAGTAGCCAAGCGCCGAGCAAGCACATGAGGCAGAGGCAGGAGCAAGCACGCCGGGCCACCTGTGCCACCACGCGGACGGCAAGCGCAGGGTGTGAGGAAATTTAGGAGTTAGGAGTGTGGTGGTGTGTGTGAGGGGGGAGGGGGGGGTGAAGGGGGGTTTATGGGAGGGGGGGGGGGGGAGCTGCCGGCGACGTGTGGCCCCGAGCGCATCTTGCTCACCGCCACGCACGATAGCTTGGTCAATGTCTTTCTTCTACAAGTTCTTAATTCTGGATATTTCTTCTTTTTTTTCGAATGTACACGCGCTTGCTAGAGTGCATATGAAGAGCTATACATGTACATGAAATTACCCTTGTGATTACGAGTCTTACGATAATAGCAGCGATCAAAAAAAAAAAAAAATCCAAATACATTTATAAAAACTGACATAAACGTACGAACGAGTATCAGTGCATCAGTCATGCTACTCATTATTGCTACACACATACACATACACATATATCAAGCTATTACCATCGCAACACGCAACGTAAACGAAGATCCACTTCGCTAATCCCATTCCCTTGTTGCCAAAAGGCTTCAACGAATCGTCTCATTCACTCAAGTTAATGAATGAAAGCGTTGTTTACGTTGTGTTTACAAGAGGTCGCTCCCTCTGTGCCCTCGAGGTAAAGTTAATCTATTGTACCGCCTATTTGTTTCATTCATTATGTGTCGAAAAAAAGAGATAGAGGGAGAGCAGGTATGGTTAAGAATCCCTTATTCTTAATTCTCGTAGCATCTTCCCGCTCTTCCGGCCAAGAAATGTTAATGGGAGATGTTTCGAGAGCTCGATACAGCCGCCACGCTCCGCTCGCTCCTTCGCAGGACCTTTTTTTTTCTTTTTTCTTTTTTTTTTTGCCTCGCGTACCAACGGGATTTCCATGCACTCGTCATGGTTGGTGACGATCAGATATGTTTTAGCCATGAAAAGGCAGAGGTGGGCGGGGGGGGGGGGGGGGGGTCAAGGTAGGGGAGGGTAGATAGATCGATAGATAGATATGTAGGTAGACGGAGACTGATAAAGAGATAGATAGATAGAGAGATTTCGGGAGTAGAGATGGAATCTACGAACACAAATACAGAAATCAAGCGAACTTCATATTCCTTTTTTGTTTGGGGGGGGGGGGGGAGGGAAGGAATCAGGACAGCCATCATCCACAGCCACTTGAACCCTCCTCTTCTCCTCTCTCTTTTTTTATCTCACGTTTCTCTACCTCTTTTCCTGACTGCCGACGGAAACCCCATTTCCTGCAGATCTCGACCCGAACCTGCTTTAGGGTAAGATAGATGGCGCCACTCGATGCTCGGATGGCATTATCCTGAGGCCCTACAATTACAGCACATTATACACAGATAATTACACTAATCCTATGTATAGCCTAGAGCGCGGCCTGCCCACTTTATGGCATTTGAGGCCGAGCTGAAAATGGAAAGTTTTGCTCATCTTCGTTTAATAGAATCAGGAGCTCTTAGAGTCGTTTATACGGTGATCCATCGGGATAAATTAATCACCTTTTACAGAAATATATAAGAGGACTCATACCCCGTTCATGGCTGAAGTCAGTAGGGTGTGTGTGTGTGTGTGTGTATATATATATATATATATATATATATATATATATATATATATAGAGAG
>BOPN01011575.1:0-7500 GCA_017312705.2 Penaeus japonicus | reverse complement strand
ACAACAACAACAACAACAAACAAACAAACAAAAAAAAAACATACCACCATTAACAATCATTACTTTTTTTTCTAATATATCTTCTCCTTCTTCCTCCTTCTCCCTTCTTCATTTTATCATATTTATTTCTTTCCTTGATCGTAGCAACTTTATTGCACAGCGAACCCGGAAGATAATGGTCAATTAAGTGCAATGCGGCAAGGAACAAACACAATATCAGCAATGATTCTTTGTCAATGTTCTCATTAAGTAAAGTAAAATTGGTTGTACTTTCCTCATTATATTGATAATTATTAAGTAACAGAAATACGTAGGTTATTAAATGAGTAATTATGATGATGGTGTTAGTATTAGTATCCACAATTTCAGGGGTTGATTATGATAAAGAGGATGATGATGATGGGTATGATAATTTTAGTAGTTGTAGTTGTAGTTGAATTGTCATGATTATTAATAGTAATGGTAATGATGATGCTTTTAATAATAACAACAGTAATGATTATAGTACTAATGATAATGATAGTAAAACAGCAACAACAATGTGGATAACAACAATATTGATAATTACAACAGCAATGATTAAAATGAAAAATTATGATATTAGTAAAGAAAGCAATGGTAATGATAAAATAATAACAATACTACTACTAAAAACAACAACAAAAACCTAATACTACAAACAGAAAGACAATAACAACAATAATAATAACAACAACAGCAATCATGATAATGATAATAGTAGCAGTATTCAAGGCTCGAATTTATGCAATGGATAATCATGATCGTGCATATCATTTGAAAAAAAAAAAAGAAAGAAGAAAAAAAATAAAACTTGAACTTACTGCAATAAGCTCATATTTTCAATTATTGCAAGAAGGCATTTAATACTCTTGATCTCTGACTTATCAAATGACAGCAAAACTCTCTCTTAGTTTTCTGTTGAGCTGAGGCAATTCTGGTGTTCTTGTTGATGAAATCAGCTGTTGAATATTTGTCTAAAATTATTTACAGTAAATTATTTAAGTATTTTAGTAATGAGAGCAATGGTAATGATAAAATAATAACAATACTACAACAATAAATAATAAACAATACTACTAAGATAAAAACAACAACAACAATAATGATAACAACAACAACAGCAATCAAAATAATGATAATAATAGCAGTATCCAAGGCTCGAATTTAAGCAATGGATAATCATGATCGTGCATATCATTTGCAAAAAAAAGAAAGAAACAAAAGATAAATAAATAAGAATAAAAAAAAAAGAAAGAAAGAAAAAACTAACAAAAACTTGAGCTTACTGCAAGAAGCTCATATTTTCAATTATTGCAAGAAGGCATTTAATACTCTTCATCTCTAACTTATCAAATGACAGCAAAATCTTTCCTAGTTTTCTGCAGAGCTGAGGCAATTCTGGTGTTCCTGTTGATGAAGTTAGCTGTTGAATATTTGTCTAACATTATTTTCAGTAACTAGAAATATGTTATTTTTATCTTTATTAATTATTTCAATGAAGGTGGGAGCAATAGCAGTAGGGAGAGATTATCATAATAGGATATGAAAACATCACAATTCATAAGATTCTCTCGCTAAAAAAAAATTGATATGGCTGAAACGCAGAGAGTGTATCTATATGTGTTGCGTGAGAAAGAGAGAGAGAGAGAGAGCGGTAAAGAAAGAAAGATAGAGAGAAGAGAGAGAGAGAAGAGAGAGAGAGAGAGAGAGAGAGAGAGAGTGAGAGAGAGCAGATAAATAGATAGAAAGATATAGAGATAGATAGAGAAAGATAGAGATGGAGATAGAGATAAATAGATAGATAGATAGAGAGAGAGAGATAGAGAAATCGTTAAAGAGAGAAGGATATAGAGAAGAGAGAGAGAGAGAAAGCGAGAGAGAGAGAGAGAGAGAGAGAGAGAGAGAGAGAGAGAGAGAGAGAGAGAGAGAAAGAGAGAGAAAGAGAGAGGGAGAGAGAGAGAGCAGAGAAAGAGAGAGATAAAGAGATAAATAGATAGATAGATAGATAAATAGATAGAGAGAGAGAGAGAGCAGAGAAAGATAGAGATAAAGAGATAGATAGATAGATAGAGAGAGAGAGAGATAGAAACCAAGAATAACCGTTGGAACAGGAACATAATGACGCCACCAGGCTCGGAGAGCAATATCTCGCGAAGCTCCGTGTGAAATGGAATGCAAGGAATGGGCATAGACGCAGATCAACAATAGGAATCAGGAACGCAAAATGGAATTGAAATCGGGAACACCGACGTAGGGAATATATTGCAACCGGCAGAGTACAATGGAGGTGGGGCGGCGAAGGGGAGGGGGCATTCAAAGGGGGTGGGGGGAGCCATTGTCATTTATACTAGAAGGGGGGAAGAAGGGGGAAAAAGGAGACAAAGAGAGAGAATAAGAGGGTGAGAAGCAGAGAAAAATAGGAGAGAGAGAGGAGGATTGTGTTCAAGGAGAACGGTTGAAAGATGTCTGGAGATTATAACGAAAGAGGGGATGAGAAGCGAGGATGAATGGAAAGAACCAAGAGTTCTATGGAATCTCTCCCCCCCTCCTCTCTCTCTCTCTCTGTTCTTCTCTCCTTCCCTCTTTCCCTTATGCTGCTTCTTCTTCTAAAAGTATTCCCGGATTTTGGTTTCTCGTGCTTTCTCTCTTTCTTTATGTTATGTCCTTTTTCACGTTAGGTCCTTTTTCACACACAAGAACGCAACCCACACACCTATATACAAACACACACACAGACGCACAACCTACACACATATATACAAACATAAACACAAATACGAACACACACACACACACACACGCACATGAACACATACAAACACACATACACATAAATGTCTTTTATTCTTCTCGCTACATTTCCTCCTCTTTCTAGACAGTACAGAAAGCAAAAATAGATTTTACGCTCATTTCTTTATCCAAGGAAAGGAGTTTGAGTCTTTTACCTGACAACATCCTCCTTTCTCCTCTCCCCCCACCTTCTCATATCCCTGCCCTGCCGCCCCCCTCCCCCCCCCCGCGCCCCCGCTTTCCGCCTTCTCCTATCTCCTCTCCTTTCTACCTCTCCCTTCTTCCATCAACTCTCCCTCCCCCCCCCTTCCCCCTTCTCTTATGCTCTGTATCCCCAACCCCTTCCCCCTCATCTTACGCCTCCCCCCCCCTCTGCATCTTCTATTCCCTCTCCCGCCCTCTTCCCCCTTCTCCCCTTCTCTTATCCCCTCCCCATCCCCATTCCCCTCTCTTTCCCCCCTCCCCCTTCTCCTATCCGCTCTCTCTCCCCCGTCACCCCTTATCCTACCTCCTCTTCTTCCCCCCTCCTCCACCGACCCCTTCCCCCTTCCCCTGCCCGCCCTTCCCCTCCTGCCCTGCTAGGTTTTGACACATCGAGCAAAGAGAATTTTTGGTTGTGTCCGAATGCAAGGAATCTTTGGCAACATCTTTTATTTCCCGCATCGCTGCACCTGCTCGCTCGCCCCTTGCTGGTGGGGAGTGCCTTGTACTGGCACTCACAGCTGCTTCCATTTCGCTCCTGGAATCCCTTTTCTGCTTATGATACAAGAATGATGTTATTCTATGTTTTTTTGTTCTCTCGATTTATCATTAACATCTATTCTCTTTTCATCTTTTATTATTATTATTTTATACTATTTTTTTTTTTTTTTTTTTTTGGGGGGGGGGGGGAGAGGCGGCAAGAACAGAGGGTTATCTTCCGTACACACATCATTTAACCATGCATGTACAATATACATATCGCATGTACAAAGATATTTACTCAATACAATCACACAAACACACATATGTTTATATATATGTATAAACATGTGTATATATGTGTGTGTGTGTGTGTGTGTGTATACATATATAGAGCCACCAATACGGAAATTAGTAGCGATAATAAGGCTTTTATTCGGGCGTAATAGGGAATTGAAGGAGATCTATGGGCCATTCGCACTGATCAATTGCACGACACTTTGCTGTTTGTTGCAGCTCAGTTCCCTTCTCTCTCTCTCTCTCTCTTTCTCTCTCTCTCTCTCTCTCTCTCTCTCTCTCTCTCTCTCTCTCTCTCTCTCTCTCTCTCTCTCTCTCTCTCTCTCTCTCTCTCTCTCTCTCTCTCTCTCTCTCTCTCTCTCTCTCTCTCTCTCTCTCTCTCTCTCTCTCTCTCTCTCTGTCTCTCTCTCTTTCTTTCTCTCTCTCTCTCTCTCTCTCTCTCTCTCTGTCTCTCTCTCTCTCTCTCTCTCCCACTCTTCTTCCTCATCTCTCTTTCTCTCTTTCTCCCTTTCTCTCACTCTTCCTTCCCATCTCTCTTACTCTCTGCCTGTAACTCTCTCTCTCTCTCTCTCTCTCCCTCTCTCTCTCTCTCTCTCTCTCTCTCTCTCCCACTCTTCTTTCTCATCTCTTTTTCTCCATTTATCTCACTCTTCCTTCTCATCTCTCTTACTCTCTGCCTGTAAGTCTCTCTCTCCCCCCCTCTCTCTCTCTCTTTCTCTCTCTCTCTCTCTCTCTCTCTCTCTCTCTCTCTCCCTCTCTCTCTCTCTCTCTCTCTCTCTCTCTCTCTCTCTCTCTCTCTCTCTCTCTCTTTCTATCTCTCTCTCTCTCTCTCTCTTTCTCTCTCTCTCTCTCTCTCTCTCTCTCTCTCCCTCTCTTTCTCTCTCTCTCTCTCTCTCTCTCTCTCTCTCTCTCTCTCTCTCTCTCTCTCTCTCTCTCTCTCTCTCTCTCTTTCTCTCTCTCTCTCCCTCCCTCTCTCTCTCTCTCTCTCTCTCTCTCTCTCTCTCTCTCTCTCTCTCTCTCTCTCCCTCCCTCTCTCTCTCTCTCTCTCTCTCTCTCTCTCTCTCTCTTTTGGGGGTGAGGCGGGAGGGAGGTTGCGTACGTCGGGTTATGTTGATTTTTGTTTCTTTTCTTTAAGGTTTATGTTGATTTGAAATTGAATATGGCTTGTTTGCGTTTTTTTTTTTTTTTTGGGGGTTGATTGGGGAATGATTGTTTCCCGTCGGGTTAAGGGGGTGAGGGGAATGATTGCCTTCCGTTGGGTTAAGGGGGGGGGGTTGACGGGGAACAATTGCCTTCTGTCGGGTTATGGGAAGGGGGAAACTATTGCTTTCCATCGGTTCAGGGGGAGGAATGAAGGGGAACGATTACTTTCCGTCAGGTTAGGTAAGAGGGGAACGGTTGCATTCCATCAGGTTAGGGGGGGGGGGGGGACTGAGGGGGAGCGATTGCATTCCATCGGGTCAGGGGGAGGAATGAAAGGGAATGATTGCTTTCCGTCGCGTGAAGGGGGGACGACAGCATTCCGCAGGGTTAGGGGGAACGATTCCATTCCATCCGGTTAGGAGTGAGGGGGGAACAATTGCTTTCCGTCGGGTTATGTTGATTTAGACACTTTTATTTTCCCGCTTTCTGTTTGCCTTTTATGTTAACAATGAAAGTTTTTTTATTAGGTTTTACATTTGACTTTTATATTGACTTTGCAACAGATTCTTTTTGTTTTGTAGTATTATTATCTAATAATTGGAATATATTTTAGCTTTCAAAATACAATACAGCAAGGGTAGGAAATTTCCTCCTCGGCTTGTGTTGTATTGTCTGTTTATAAACATTATTGTACATTATTTGTTACATATTTTGAATTCTTAGATTTTTTTTTTTTTTATCTGAATTTTGCTGTCTAATATTTTATGTTTTTTTTCTCATTTTTCATTTGTAAAAGAAGCATTGAATGGTCTATTACTTGTCCATTTTTTTGATTTATGATAATTCACAGTTACTTTTGTGTTTGCCTTGTAGTGCTGATTGCTACTCTTTCCTTTTTTCTCTTCCTTTCTTTGTTTTATATTTTTAGTTTTCTTTGGATTTACTTGCGTTTGGCCTTATTTTGCTTTTGCTCATTTCCTCTTTAATGTAGTTGCTTTTAAACGACAATGATAACAATAGTAATAATATGAAAAGTAGCAACAATGGCATAACGAAAACACCACCACCACAACAACAAAACAAATAAAAAAATAACATTTAGCCAATGGCAATTAACGTGATATTAATGAAAGAATTTCAGGAATATAGATATTATGTGGAATATACACTACATGGTGTCCCGTGAAGTAAATGAGAAAAAGATTTATCAATAAAATTTGAAAAATAGAAGAGAATAATAGAAGAGGAAAAAATAGTAATGAACAGTTAAAAGAATTAGAAGAGAGGAAAAAGAAAGAAAAAAGAGAGAAAAAAGAAGGATATGTAGAAGCAGAGATATAAAATGTCAACTTATTATTTGCAACTCACCGAATCATATCTGTTTATGCATATTGTTTCATAACAGGATTACATATTCTCTCTATGTAAACACAAAGACACACGCACAAACATACACAAACACACACACACACATATATATAAATGTATATATAAATATATATATATATATATACATAATTACATATATATACATATATATAAATATATATATATATATATATATATATATATATATATATATATATATATATATATATATATATATATATATATATATATATATATATATATATATATATATATATATATATCAGTACTGGGAAAATTAATAGACAATTTTTGGGATTCTTCACTTTTTTATCTGTAACACCTCATATCTTCACAAATATATCACTTACATTGCCTATTTTTTGTAATAATGCAGAGATATCTTTAATCTACATAAAATAATTGATTATATAATAATTATATTATTTTTAGATAATAAGAATCATATTTTTTGGATTATTACTCGTCTCCACAAATTACACTCGTCCCTCAGCCTTGTGTTCTTAAACCATTTCCACACATATTCACGTTCCCGTTCAGTTTCCGGTTACTAATCATTGTTTATATTACCTAATGTGTGTGCCAATGTCCCAGTATCAATTTACCCATAATTAGTCGTAGAAGTCATTAATGATAACCTGTTGAAGCATCATGGACAGAGGAAAAGACTTGAGTCAGGCTGATTTTTCAGTAATCGAAATTTATCTACAAGAAACATCCCTCGACTGTAAAGAAATCGCTCATAAAGTTGGTGTATCTTTATCTAGTGTGTATAGAGTGAAAAGGAAGATTGAAAGTATCGAAAATTACGAGCCAAAACGTGTTGGAAAGTATGGAAGGAAATCCTGTACCACCCTAAGACAGGAGAGAATTCTCGTTTATATGGTAAGAAAAGACCGTTCAAAGTCGTCAAGACAACTAGCAGCTGACTTAGTGGACTGTGATGTACAATGTACACCCTCAACTGTTAAGAAAAGGCTTAATAAGCTGGGTTACCGTGCTTGTAGGCCAACTAGAGTGCCAAGACTAACCGAGGCCATGAGGAAGAAAAGGCTGGCTTGAGCCAAAGCACACAGCCACTGGACATCTGATGACTGGGAAAAGGTACATATGCATTAAATTTTGCTGAATTCGTTGTTTTTCTACACAAATTAATAAAAATAACTATTTCTCCAAATA
>BOPN01011574.1:0-10000 GCA_017312705.2 Penaeus japonicus | reverse complement strand
TCGAATAAATCCTCAGCGGCGCACCTCTAGGTATCTTTATAGGGGAAAACCAGGGCAAAAGTAAAAATTGATTTGAACGTGTAACACTGACTTTAAACACTCGAGTCCGTCATAATATGCGACATTAGGAATGCCAAGTCGCAATGGTGGTGGGGATTCCAGGGTTGAGTATTACTGTGGTTGTGCACAGTAGGCTCTAGTGAAAGACCATTATGTATTCTGGCAAGAGGGAACCTGTTAACCTCCCTGGCAAGTAACTGAACAAGAATCAGTCCGAGCTTATTGATGGGTGATATTGTGGTAAATTTGGATAAAGACGCAACCAACCCTCTAGGCACGACACGATATTTTTTCTGGTAGTTTTCGTTCTGTTTTGTACAGTTTCGCTACTCATTTCCATCTGATATTTTTCAGTCAGATGTTTGTTAAGACGGTGGAATCATCTCTCCCGTTAATCGTTTTTAATTATTTTCAAAATAATATATCTCGTTTATTTTTCGTTTCCAGAAGAAAAGAGTTTTTATGGGTTACGTCATAATTAAAACTACGTCATGCCCAAAGGTTTGTTTTTTCGCCACGTGTGATTGCGTCTTTATCCAACAATACCGATATGGTGATAGTAATTTGCTTACTGGAGCTAAAGGCACAAACTCTAAGGGAGCCTCAATATAATCTTCCAGTAAAGCGGGTTTTATGGGATGAAACTTATGTAGACTGCTGTCTCATCATTGATTATTATAATGTTATTCTTTCTATGATAAACCAGTCTATTTTCCTGGAAAAAATTAACTGTAAATGGGAAATAAACATTAAAGTGGTTTTCATATTGCTATATCAAATATAACTAACAATCTTAATTTGACAGTCCATTAGTAGGAGGGGAATGAAGCTTATTGCAAAACACATGACCCATAAAGTGAATAAGTGAAACTCTGCCAATGTTCCTGCCACTAATCAAGGCTTGTAGACCAAAGGGCCAACTTCCAAAAAAGTTTTAAGGAATCCGCTCCAGCTCACAGCGAACCCTTGAGTATTATAGACCACACACACCACCTAAACTGATAAATGTTAATGTCTTGTTTTTCAATTTCTACATTTTTTTAAAGAATAAATATCTAATAATCATAGCAATCCATGTGACTGTTTAGGAAGCTGTCAAATCCTCTATTGTAAAAATGTGCATGCAGTCAAGAATGTTGTACTGACGTTCACACATCTATAAAAGACTGTTAGAAATGTTTAATTACACATGAATGCATGAATACACAATCATGATAGAGGAGAGATCTTTAGCTGGAAAAAAAGTGTTTATTTAATGACTTAATTATCCTTATGAATTTATGTCGCTGGCATTTTTACATCCCATGGCGAGATGAGCCCATCTTGTCTTAGCATATTCACATGCCACTCAACATTTTCCTCATTTTGCTATACCATCTGGTGCCTGTGGGTTAACAATCTGAAAATTTAAGAAATAAAGATACCTACTTTGTATGAAGTAAGTTGAAGCTATTTTTCTAAATCATTGATGATGTTCTTTTGTTCATATTTATTTGTATTTACAGGTTGGTTTCTGGAGCAGGAGACATAAAGATCACAAAAGATGGAAACATTTTGCTTCATGAGATGGTAAGTGTTGTATTAAAATTATGTAACCTGGAAAATGTTTGAAAGGTTGAGTTTAGCTCTCTTGTTAGGTTCATTTGAATTTTCAAACAATTTCCTAATTAGGGTAGTGACATTTTTTCACTCCCTCAAAATTCCAAGAGAAATTTGTCGTTGATGACTAGTATTTTGCAGTTTATAGTATTATACAGTTGATGGATAATTCTTCATTGAAAATTTAAAGGGTAACTCCAGAATAAATGGTCAAGTCCAGTCATCTTGCCCAAGCTTACTCCCTGTAATCACTTTAAACATACTATGAACCAGTATTACCAATCTGACCAGTAGTGTTGACATAATCCCTGAATCCCATTGATAATGTTCCTGCCCCACTAAACTACCAAATGTTTCGGCTCTAGAGTACTTGAGGCGTGTGACATCATGCAAGGTGTTTCCACTATTAGGAGGCTGCACTTCCACAGTGCTGTACAGCTCACCTCCTTTGTGCTGTGAAGTACCATTGCTATTAACTACATTATAATTCCCATTTATTGAGTCATTGTGTATAATAATAATAATGGTAATGGTGTACATGTGTGTATTATATGGCTCTATCGTAAATCGGCGGTCCGTGGTATCAGAATGTTACACGAACTGATACATCCTGAAAAAGAGGAGTAAAAAATCAAAACAAATATTTCATTGTTTCCTGAATTAACCACCATAGAATCCTGCTGCAGCAATGAAATTCATGGAGAGATAGTGGAGGATATTTCAGAGAAGGTGAAAAGGAAATGACTTGGGAATGAACTTACTCATGATTAGGTCAATCAGTCGGCACATTATGGTTGTGCTTCTGCTTGTAGGCCAGGTAGGCCTACATTGTG
The DNA here is from genome assembly GCA_017312705.2 of Penaeus japonicus. NCBI lineage: Eukaryota > Metazoa > Arthropoda > Malacostraca > Decapoda > Penaeidae > Penaeus > Penaeus japonicus. The sequence goes on along the minus strand of BOPN01011574.1, from coordinate 7,508 downwards.
GAAACAACCTTTAAATGCTGAATGCTGAAATTCTTCAATTTATTTGACATTGGTTTAGGAAAAAAAATGGCTGGAGGCACCCTTCAATTGTTATATTAACCCAGTCCTGACGGGCCCAGCGAGATCTGGCAACCCCCTACGCTGGGCCTAAGTAATATCGCCTCGGGGACGTCACACTGGTGTGTCGCCCCGTTGTCATTGGGTTAAGGTAGGAATTATATAGACTGCAAACGAATAAAATTAAAATACAATATTAAGGTGTGATCTTTTTCTACAGCAAATCCAGCACCCAACTGCTAGTATGATTGCCAAGGCCTGCACTGCCCAGGATGACATCATTGGAGACGGCACCACCTCCACTGTCCTCCTCATCGGAGAAATGCTCAAACAGGCTGACATTCAGATACAGGACGGTCTCCATCCAAGGCTCATTGCAGAGGGATTTGACCTCGCAAAGGTAGATGGGTTTAAGTTGTGAAGTGAAGAAGTGGGTTGAAGTGTGAAATATGAAGGAATAAAAAGATAAAATGAAAGATTTGTGTTGAAAAATAAATCTCCTGGCAGAAAGAATTCTAATGCAATTGTCTTTTTCCTTCAAGGTTAAAGCTCAGGAGGTGCTTGACCAGGTGCGTCTCAAAGAGGAGATGACACGCGAGCGCCTGTGTCAAGTGGCACGCACAGCTCTCCGCACCAAGGTCCACTCAGATCTGGCTGACAAGCTGACTGAAGTGTGTGTGGATGCTGTGTTGGCCATAAAAGAGGAGGGCAAACCTCTGGATCTACATATGGTTGAAATCATGGATATGCAGGTAAGAACTTTGGTGTAATATCTATTTGCTCGGATGGAAGCTCTAAGAATGTGTAAGTTACTGCACTTAGTGAAGTTAAAATTAACACTGAACAATTCATGTAATGTGTAATATAGAAGTGACTGTTTATAAAGATTGGTTTTATGCAATTCCTCACTTACTGTAGTTGAAAGAAACAAACCCTGCAAACTTTCAAGTACAGTTTTAAATGCAAGGGACAATGTAAATTATAGAAGTTTTCTCCTTCCTCTGTAGCACAAGACTGAAATGGACACACAGCTGGTCAAGGGCTTGGTCATGGACCATGGAGGCCGCCACCCTGATATGCCCAAGAGGCTCAACAATGCCTACATCCTCACCTGTAATGTCTCCATGGAATATGAAAAGACTGAAGTCAATTCTGGTTTCTTCTATAAATCTGCTGAGGAAAGGGAAAAGCTTGTGACAGCCGAAAGAGAATTCATTGAAAACAGGTAGAGCAGATTTATATTAGCAGTAAAGTCCAGTACTTTGCCTCTTTAGAAAACCTAAAAGATGCCATATCATGAGTCAACATTTAGTATGTTAAAGTTCCAGGCAATGACTATGAATTATTTTTTGTAACATCCTGAAAATAATCCATTTTGTGTGGGCTTAAATTTCTTACTTGATTTAAGACTGGTAGTAATTTTTAACTTGTTCAAGGAACTATCCTCCCTCTCATATTTTTATTGGGATTTTTTTTTTTTTTTTTTTTTTTTTTTTTATCTTCTCATTTTTTCCTTTTTAATAGTAATCTTTGCCTGAAGGAGATTTCAAGGCTCTTTTTCATTTTGACTGTTCCACTGCTTTTGCAGTCCAAGTAAAAAAAATCAATTATGTGGTGAATAGAAGTCTTTCTGTCTCTACTCTACTGATAAATATCGGACTAGTCTTATTTTATACAGAAAATCAGTAGCTTGGCCAAATTTCTGCATGCCCCCAAGAGCACACACCATTCCCACCAGCTAGATAACATAGAACCTCTCCTGGTGCTATGCTGTGCTGCACCTCTATGAACACTTTTCTCCTACCTGCTTTTTTATTTGTTTACATTATTATTTACAAGTGAAAAAAATGGCTATTTGAATGGAACTCCTACAATTATATACGTATATATAACGATGTAAAACATACGCTTTGAGGGATAGATCATGACGTGATATCACGTTACCTGGCATGAATAGGTTAGTGGAATTAGGAATGATTTCTTATAGGTAAAAGTCCATGCCTAAAGGATGAAAATAGAAAATGTAGGTCTCAAAATTGGCCAGGCTTTCATTCTGGGTCATTTTAAGTGGAGTGCTTTAATTCTTATAAATGATTGTATTAATGTCTTAATTACCTTTTAGAGTGAAGAAGGTGATAGACCTGAAGAACAAAGTTTGTGCTGATGGCGACAAAACATTTGTGGTCATTAACCAGAAGGGAATTGACCCCATGTCCCTTGATTTGCTCGCAAAGGAAGGCATTCTTGGACTCAGGCGGGCCAAGCGCCGCAACATGGAGAGGCTTGCCCTTGCTTGTGGAGGAATGGCCATGAACAGCTTTGATGACATGACGGAGGACTGCCTTGGCTTTGCTGGCAGCGTCTACGAGCATGTGCTTGTATGTTCATGGGATTGATGTGGATTTTTTTTTTTAATTAGGATACCTTGGAATTATGGTTTTAAAAGTGAGAAGTGAACTATTAACACAATGTTTCCTATGATTTTTATGCTCTAATTTTCCTTCTCAATCATCCAGGGAGAGACTAAGTACACCTTTGTGGAAGAACTGAAGAATCCCCATAGTGTGACAATTCTCATCAAGGGACCATACAAACACACACTTGTCCAGACCAAGGATGCAATTCGGGATGGCCTGCGAGCCATCAAGAATGCCCTGGATGATGGTTCACTTGTTCCTGGTGCTGGTGCCTTTGAGGTGAGTTTACAGAGGTGGTAAATGTTTCAGTCATTTCAGTTCTTTTCAGATCTATGCCTCTGGGTTTGTTAAAACATAAATTCTAGTTGCTTTGTTCCAAATATAGTATATTGAAAAGCCAGTTACAAACAGCCAAAGATAATTATTACACTCATATTATTTAAGACTAAGACCCTTGCTTTCAGTGTAAAAATAGTATGCTTAATCCCTTTTCCCTTCCCAGTAATATAAAAACAGTTGAACATATTTTGATCTCATTTTGATCTGTTGATTAGTGTCTATGCAATATTTTATTTTTATTTTTTATATATATATATCTATCAACATATCTGTTGTGTGCGCATGCATACATTTGTACGTACGTACATAAGTTTGTGTGTGTGTTTGTTTGTTTTTGTACGTCTAAAGTAAACATGTATTTAATTTGCAGATTGCGGCATATGATGCTTTAATGAAGTATGAGAGTGAAGTGAAGGGTCGCGCAAGATATGGTGTTCGTGCCTTTGCAGATGCCCTCCTCGTAATTCCTAAAACTCTTGGTAGGTTGGCCACATGTCTTGTAAGACCCAGCTTGAGACCGTTTGTAGTCTTGTAATTCCATTTTAATATTACTTTTCGTACACCTTTCTCTTCGTCATTGTATTATCTATATTCTTTTATCTTCTCTTAACAGCTAGCAATAGTGGGTATGATCCCATGGACAGCCTAGTCAAGCTCAGGGAAGAGTACAAGAACAGTGGAGGAACAGCTATTGGTTTGGATATCACTACTGGTGAAGTGCTTGAACCTACTGTGGCTGGGATATTCGACAACTACTGTGTGAAGAGGCATATGCTGGATGCTTGGTAAAGACATTTCTTGTATTATAAACCAATCACAAAAAGTCTGGTTGAATATTAGAAATTCACAAAATGTTTCAAAATGGATCTGGAGGTCTTGTATTTATTTATTTATTTATTTATTTTTTTTATATATATTTTTTTTTTTTTTTTTTTTTTTAAGTGAATGATTTCCTAAGATTTTGGGAAGTCATAAACTTTAGATAATGAGGAAGGTTAAAGTATTAAATGCCAGAGATTGTTATATTAAAGAAAGTTTAACTCCTGATTCATCCTTCTGAATTTCCTTAAAAAAGGAAATGCAGTCTTGTATTTATAATTATCTTTTCTTTCAGTTCTGTCATCGCACGTAATCTCTTAATTGTTGATGAAATCATGAGAGCTGGGCTGTCACAGCTGAAGTAGATTCGACAATGCGAATAACTTAACATTATTACTTTAATAGGTAAGTTTCAAAAAAAAAAAAAAAAAAAAAAAATGGCGTACAAGTCATATGAAGATCAAAATAATAAACTTTTCTGTGGACTATTAATATTCTGAAGATGGTTTTTGATAATAATTTCTGTTATTTCAGCACTGGCGCCTGCTTTCCTGTTCGATCAACCGCATTCCTTACCAGTGACGTCTCACCAGAAGCTTTACCTGTCACAACCTCACATTGTCTACTTTACTAAATTGTAATTTTTTTCAGTTAATAAATAACATTAATATTATGTAAAAACTATTGTTTGAACTTGATATTTTCCCTCTATGGCTAGAAATAAAATCTTATGAGGTAAATATTTTTACTGTCACTTAAATAGTGTGTGTGTTGGATGTACATGTATATGTATGCCCCTTTCCCTCTCCCCCCATCCCCTTTTCTATGGAAAATAAAGGCTTTGTTTTTGATGAATATAACACGCATGTAAATTTTTTATCATACCAAACAGTCAAGGTCTGAGTTGTAGCATTATGATCTATAGTTTTATAATAGGTGATTTCAGACTTACAATCAGGATCAAAATTGCTTAAACTTGTAAAACAAAATGCAAAAATGTTGAATGGAAAAATGCTTTAGGTAAAAAGAGTAACCGTGTTATGATTGTGATTTACAAAAGCAAGATATGATATGACAGTTTAGATGTAGATTAAGAAATATGTATGGAAAAAATACATGGATTTCTTCTAATTTAGTCATGTAATTAGAAAGAAAATTTAATGAATATTTAATCAGCATTTAATATTTCAGCATTATGAAGTATAGAAAATCATAAATCACTCAAATATGTAGTTGGTGATAAAAATTATCTTTTTATATCTGCTTCATTAATTTTTATTAAAATCAATTCCATGAAGAAATCGAAGACTACTCCGGTACATTTTATTTCCTTGATATTTAGTTTCTTAACAAGATGTCAGAATAATTTTGTAATTAGAAGAATTGAGAAGGAAATGGAAAGAGATTTATTGGGAAATTGAGTCTATGGAATATGGTAGTGACTTAAGAGATGAGGTGTACGTTGTATTACTTTGAACATAGAGAGAAACACTTGGAATAGGTAGAACAGAAACATGCATATCAATGGGAAGCAAGTGATATCTCGAGAAGCTAAACAAATGAAGATAAATATAAAGCATTTTCACAGGAATGAGAAAGAAATGAAGGTTAAGGATGAGGATATCTTTATTTTGAAGCTACTAAATGTAAAAAATAACTGAAGTGCAGGGAAGTCCAACATTAATTGTAACATATGGAAGTAGAGAGTAATGAAAGGAATGAAGAATAGAAAACCACTTGAGCCACCAGAGAACAAATGACATTCCGAAGAAAGCTGGGAGATCTAGACTAAAAGACGACGGTCAATTAAAGTTTTTGGAAAGTCGGCCACAGATGCAATATTCATCATGAAGCATCTGCAGGAGAAATGTGGGGGAAGTAGGATATATACATACCATTTGTTTGTTGATCTAGAAAGGTTGTTTGGAGGGACAGAAAATATCGGAAAGTCTGAAAAGGTTCACGATATCACTAAAGAGACCAATGGAGCTGCTGTATGCAGATGACCTGATACTAATAGCTGAGCCAAAGAAGGAAGCGAAAGTTAGAAGAGAAGCTACATATTAACATGAATAACAATACTAATAGTTATAGGTAAGATGGAGAATGTACAAGTAGAGAGTTCCCAAGAGCTGGGCAAGGATTATGAGTCAACTTTATTCGGTGCACAGTGTGTGGTAAATGACACACGGAATAGTCAGGACCTAAGAATTTGACATTTGGCTAGACGGCGAGGGGCGCTGCCAACTCCAGCAGTGATCGGCCTCACTGGAACACCTGGCTTATGTGTCTTCGGTATTAAGCTCAGCGGCATCGGACAGAGCAGCAGGAATTGGATTGATTACGGAAGCTCTACTGCCGATGGAGGGACGATGGCATAGATAAAGGTTTTATTCAAGGGATTATTGCGTGTTATGGCTGAAGCGTCTTCACGCCCTCATTGCGATCCCGCGAAGATACATGGCAGCCCTGTTCGATGCTTCATTTTACAGAATAAATGCGAGAGGTGATGCAATAAGGGAAGCTGCTAGTTTCAGGGAGACGGCAATGGATATCTTCCTCCACTCAACCCGGGTAAAAAGTCTCTTTCACCTTCTGGAGGAAACTACAAGTATGAGTGCTCCTTACCGTCTAGTTCTGGATATAGAAATAAAAAGATGGCTGGTTTCGATGTAATGTCCTTACTCATCAACGTTCCCACGGATGGTGCTCTCCAAGCAGTAGAAAGGGTCGTCAACATTCACTTCATCTACCTAACCCCAACTTCATAACGTAAATTTCGGATCCTTCGAACTTGCAGGAAAGTAGTACTGACAGACTAGCTATAGGCTCTCCACAAAGTGCAGTTCTGGCCTGCCTCTTCATGGAAATGTAGGGGAAGGACAACTTCATTAACACAATTGACCAGTATTCAACATGGCTACGCTACGTAGATGATATTCTTGTCCTCGTCCCCAGGAGAACACAGTAAAATAATTTACCTTAGAAGAAGATAAGCTGAAACTACTTTCCTGGTCACTAATCCATCAAGATGAAGATGGCCTGCGTTTCTTTATATTTAAATAGCCAACAAATAAAGGTGGCTATATCTATTACTACTCCGCCGACAGCAATAAAACAATATCAGAAATAGTTATAGGATTCTTCAGGGCGTTAAGAATTTGCAGTCCAGAAGTTCTCGAGGATGAGATAAAATACATAATAGATTCCTTCGTACAGCATCAGTATCCAAGAGATTTCCGACTGAATCACAGAAAGAAGGCGGTAAGCATTATAACCAAAGCAAAAACCGACCGTGCCACTCCCTCAAGTTTCTTGATACTTCCTCAGTGCAACATCTCCCAAGGCGATCAGCAGGTACTTTGGTACTAACATAAATATAACAAACACGTCCGGCACGAAAATGGGAGATTTGATAAGAAGCAAGAAGCCGCCCGCAAACGACCCCAACAGCGCCGTAGACTGCAATCCATGAGGTCCATGCGATAAGGTTTTTATCGGTAAAACGAACCACAAATCACAATCGTCAGGTGAACCTTCAGCTCCTATATAATCTATATTTGTCTTGCAATTGCATTTATCATGCATTTCTGAAGAACGTTTCCATCGAAATACGTCAAATACATCTCATACGTTGTCAATATATACCTCTTTTCCATACATGTAAGTTATATATTTGTGCATATGTGTGTATGTATATATGTACATATGTATATATATACATAAATACATATATATATATATATATATATATATATATATATATATATATATGTATATATATATATATATATATATATATATACATAAATAAATATATATATATATATATATATATATATATATATATATATATATATATATATATATATATAT
>BOPN01011573.1:12500-15481 GCA_017312705.2 Penaeus japonicus | reverse complement strand
CACACACACACACACACACACACACACACACACACACACACACACACACACACACACACACACACACACACACACACACACACACACACACAAATATATATATATATATACATATTTATTTATAGTTAGATTTATATTTGTATTTATGCATGAATGCATGAATTTGCACTTAAGCCATTCATGCTGGGGCTTTTATTTGCCTAATGTCGCTCTCACATGCTCAATGACAAGTGTAAGATCTATGTAGGCCTCTCAGAGCACTTTTCACTGGCTTGCTTCAATGGGTTTTTGTATTTGTTAACATTATTTTCATAAGTGAAGAAAAATGTGTCTATACAATAGAACTCCATAAGTCTATACATACATACTGACATAGAACATGTTTAGAGGGAGAGGGCATGATGTGATAGGATATTAGCTTATCCAGTGTGAATGGGTTAGAATAAAAGCCAATACCTTAGCAATCTTTACCAAGTATCCTTCTACCCTTCAGAAGGAAGGAGTGATGCTCCCAAAGTGAACAGCACCCACCAGGAAGAAGGAGAGGACTCAAAGGAAGGGTCTGTGGCAGAGGTATGTATATGTCCTAGGAATAAAATTTTTCACTTGTTTGCTATTTTTTATTTATAAGCTCTTTTATGGTTGTTGCCTTGCATAAACTGTTATATATAACTTTGTTTTAGAACAACTTTACTGTCTGCTTTTATCATATGAGAAGGATTTTGTGTAGATTTTATTTTTTAAGTTGAGAGCTAAGTTGATTACGTGTTGGTATATTGTCTTCATACATGCATGATTAATATGGCTTTTGCAACATAAATGGGACTCAATATTTCAGACATTTGAAGATGCTGTTAGTGGGTCAGAGCCAGCAGACACAGCAGCAGGAGAAGGAGAGCATTCATCAGGAAACAGAGAGTGTCTTGAGGATGGGACTGCAGTCAGAGGACCTGAGGGTATAACGGAGTCTAGCACCACCTGAGGCCAGCAGAAAGATGGTGGTGGTGGGGCTTCCTCCTCATGGTTGTCGAAAGATGTGCTCTGCTACACCCTGAGGGGAACATGCAGGAATCATGTACCTCTGTAGCTGCCTTCTCTGCACAGCCTTTTTGGCTTCAGCAGAAGGAAGATGGAGGCTGGAGTGCAATTCCCTGGTTTGGTGGCCCAGTCCTCCAAACTCTCCAATCATAGTGGAGTTACATTGTCAATATATATTGAAATACATATAACGAGCGGGCTAGATAGCTTTGGTTACAGACCTGAGCATAGCAACACAAATTATATTTAATTTACTGTGTATGATATTGTAAATGAGAAAATAATTTTAAAAATCATATAATTATTGACTCTTGATAGAGACGTTATTGGCAGTGTGCATGTGCAACAAATGAACCAGACTGGCTGGACTTGGCAGTTATCATGACCAATCAGCATCGTGTAAATACAATATCGTGGCCGTGTGTCGTGACATCTAAGCCCAGTGCACCCGATGTTGGTACAGGGGTCTCCGTACAATATGTTTGGTACTGTGTATGCCAGGCTATATTTCTCAGTTGGGAGCTCATCATTGACTGATATTGATTTAAGTAGCATGTGGAACAAATTTAAAAGGTTGTAACAAAGATCTGTATAGCAAACAAATTGGCTATTTTTTTTAGGTCAACAAATATTTTGGTTGTAATTTTACCACCCATTTGATGTTGTCAGATTGTTATATCTCAAGTATACCTCAATCTGTGTATCCTGAAATAAACCTGGTTCTGTCAGTAGTCTTATAACACTTCCTGCTAATCACATGCTACAATGCAATTTGAAATAGAAAATGAATCTCCCAACAAGTGAAACCTCTCAGTCAGCTCTTTCATTCAGTGTTTGTTGTTCTTTGTTCAAATATTGTAAACAAGTCACCTGGTGTCGTTTACGTTCCTAGTCCTTTGTGTTGCAGATTGCTATCATCCTGCTGAGCGACTGTGGACCAACACCTGATTTCTAAAAGTCACTATGTTAGCATGACATACCTCTTTATATAGGACCATCACCACTGATTAATTTGTGTAGCCCTTCATGAAGAATTGAAGGACCACCTGAGAGAAGAGAGAACAAAGAGTTAAAGAACAGGTACATGTATGATTATTGTGCAAGAGGAATAGAGCATGCATGCATGAGACCCAATACACACATACACTCACTCATTCACTCACTTATTCACACACACACACACACACACACACACACACACACACACACACACACACACACACACACACACACACACACACACACACACTCTCTCTCTCTCTCTCTCTCTCTCTCTCTCTCTCTCTCTCTCTCTCTCTCTCTCTCTCTCTCTCTCTCTCTCTCTCTTCTTCTCTCTTCTCTCTCTCTCTCTCTCTCTCTCTCTCTCTCTCTCTCTCTCTCTCTCTCTCTCTCTCTCTCTCTCTCTCTCTCTCTCTCTCTCTCTCCCTTTTCTCCCTCTCATTCCTCTCCTTTTCTCATTCTCCTTTCTCTCTCTCTCTCTCCTTTCTCTTTCTCTTTCTCTCTCTCTCTCTCATTCTCTCCTTTCTCTCTCTCTCTCTCTCTCTCTCTCTCTCTCTCTCTCTCTCTCTCTCTCTCTCTCTCTCTCTCTCACTCTCACTCTCACTCACTCTCTCTCTCACTCACTCATCTCTCTCTCTCTCTCTCTCTCTCTCTCTCTCTCTCTCTCTCTCTCTCTCTCTCTCTCTCTCTCTCTCTCTCTCTCTCTCTCTCTCTCTCTCTTTTTCAAACACTCACTCAATCACACTTTATGTTAGTCTCTGTGTATGAGTGGTGTGTTAGTGATCAACAATTGCGTATGTGAGAGGTATACATGTATGAATATAGATAAAAGCATAGGCATAAACACAGACACACATCAACATGCTCATGCACACCATGTGCTATTTCCATGCTGGGTCTCCAGCCACTTACATTGCCAGATTTTTACCTGATCAGGTGCCGTT
>BOPN01011573.1:0-7500 GCA_017312705.2 Penaeus japonicus | reverse complement strand
AAAGGAAGACTGCATCTTACGGAACAGAATGAAGAAGCGGGGCAGTTCCTGACATCTCAGGGGTAGTATAAGGAAACAGTGCTGTTTGTCCCACAGAAAGGGGTAAAAATGATGAAATCGTCATATTTCAGTACCCCTTAGAAATGGACCCAGACTTTCTGCTCTGCGACGAGAGGAGTGTTTGGGTGAAAAGGCACGCGTCACAAGGCGAGGACCGATGCCAGCTGGTTGCCCTCATGATGAAAGGAGAAGTCCCGGAAAAGGTCTTTCTGGGGCGGGGTACAGGAGGGTGGCGCCGTATGTGGAGCCGCCAGTCCTGTGCCTCAAGTGCAGCAGGACGCCAGATGCAGATTCTGCGGTAGGAAGCATGACTCCAGGATCTGCAGAGCAAAAATAGACAAAGTAGATAATGTGAAACCTTGTTGCTGCAATTGCGGAGCCTCGCACAATGCTGAGTCTCTAGCAAGGTGCAAGGCGAGGGCAAGGGTGGAACTTATTTCCTAGGCTTCGCTTCCCATAAAGAAACCGAGGTAAAGGCAAGAGGAATGACCACCAGACGACCTGAGCAGGAGAGTATACCTATACCACCCCCAATACTTGGTTGCAAGGCCCACCCACTCCAGGAAAAAGACGGTAGTGCCTTGAACGGACAAACCAACAGCCAGACGAGAGAGAACACAGTAGCCAAGGAAACGACGAGGGGCAGTGAAGCAGATCAGCCTTTAAAAGAAATATCTGCAGTTGCTGGAATGTTGCATACATTAGTGCAGAGGATGGATGCAATTGAAAAAAGCTTGCGATATTGATGGATGGTGGTGTAGAAAACAAAAAAAGGGAGTGGAGGCTGAGGAGGACACTTCACTGAAAGACAACAATGATCTGGTGGGGAAGGAAAACACAAAATTACGATTAAGGACAAAGAAAGAAAAATAATACCGAGTGTAGTGGAAATAATAACAGCAGCAGCCTTCAGGTCATTGTTACTCAAGTGCAAAGACGCTGAAAAGGATTAGCTTCTGAGAAAGTGGGAGTTAGTTCAAGAGGAGGAATGGGCAAACATCCAGGAACTATTTGCCAAATATAAGGAAACCAAGAAGGTCTGATGGAGTATGGTGGTATTGAAATAATGTGGAATATGAATATTTACTTACTATAATAACAGACGTCCACTATTTCAAATTGAAAAATGACATAGATGTAACTTGTCTCCAGGAAACTAGGGACATAAAAGGTGACATTCTTAACTCAATGGTTATAGAGCATATCATTTTAATTCCGGAGACCGAACACGGGGAGTGTCTACTTACGCCAAAAGTTCAATACCTTCCGAATTACTAGAGATGCCGTATAGAAATAAAGGCATTGAAAGTGTATGTGTGAAGCTTCATTTAAAAGAAAGTGAAGTACATATTGCAAATTTATATATCTATGTGAGATGCTTTGATCTCAAATACCTACCAGATTGCATGTACTCTGACTCGACTCTGATAGTGGGTGACTTAATGCTAGGCATTAAAGATGGTCAAAATCAATGATAACGGTATAAGATTTTACCAGTTTCTCAAAGATAGGCCTGAGGCATGCTTGCTGGGTAGTAAAGAGGCGACACACATCAAGGGTAGACGACCTGATTACACCTGTCTGCTTGGTGGTCAGGGATTCAAGGAGAATGTGAAGTAGTAAGTGAATTACTTAGTGATTATTTTGTATTATATATTAAGTTAGCTTTAGGTAAAAACAAATTAGATTCCAAAGAAAAAGATTTGCCTTAGACACAAGCGACAGAGTACTGTTTATTTACAATATTGAGGGTTGGTACAGATATTGCACACCCGTAAGTTTAGATAGGTTCAGCAAGGATTTGGTAAATGAGATAGAAAATTGTTTACCTACAAAGGCTAAGTCGCACAGAAAGGAGAAGAAACACGAACCAAGGAAAAACATATACTGCAGTGAGAAGACACTTAAGGGTGGACACAGATGTTAAGGATGGCACACAGGTAGTGCGCTAAAAGAGGCAGGCGGGAAGTAGATAAGGATATACTACTAAACATATCAAAGACGAGGGGGAGAAAAAAGGGAAGTAAGGGAAAAGTATTGGTCAGACTTCGGGCTAAATATAGATGAAAGTAAAAGTCTCAAAGACGTATTGGTAAACAAGGTGAGGGGCAAAATAAATAATCTCATCGGTCATCCACACTCAGAGGAAGAGGCAAACAAACATATTGAGAAATGGGCAAAAGCATCGTCTCTGGCTCCTACTTTCATCACTACTACTCGTGACACTTTGTTTGGATGGAAAGCCGAAAGAAAGGGACAGATTGCTTCATCCGTAACATTATTGCAGTATCTTGTCAGCCAATAACTACATGTGAACTTCTAAATGCAATTAAAAGAGGGCGAAGCACTTCACCAGGGGAAGATGGAGTGACATATGATATTCTCAACGCATGACGATAGCCCTCTATTTGACTTATTCAACATGAGCTACGCGGAGGGTAGATTGCCGAAGGCCTGGAAGAAAGCTATTATAATACCTATTCCGAAATCAGGAATAGGTATCTCTCTGACTTCCTGTATATGTAGAATGATGGAGCGAATATAATTGAATAGACTAATGTACATGATTGAAGATAAAATGTCATGTAATTTGTACGGTTTTATGAAGGGAAAGGGAACATCAGACTGTGTAATTCAGTGTTTATCAATGATGCAGAAAAGTGAAGAGTTTTATAGATTTCCAGGGAGCTTTTGATAAAGCTAATGGGGAAGTGATTATACATGAATTGGCAAGATTAGGGGTAACGGGAAAGTTGCTGAGATGGATTGGTGACTATCTGACAGATAGGAAAGCTTGTGTAAGGTTTCAAGCTGGATACTACACCGGGAGGCGTTTTAAGCCCAATGCTCTTTAATGTGCTAATGGACAGAATAACTTCAGAGGAACATCCTAAGGGCGTTCAGCCAATCATATATGCAAATGATATATTGATGCAAGGGACCACAAAATGCCGTTTACAAACAGCACTGGACAGATTTACTAGTCTTGCTCAAACATTGGGACTGGTCATTAATACAGAAAAGACGGTTTCAGAGTAAACAAAGAGGTAAATTGCCGCCTACCCTAAACAACAAAACAATGGAGAAGGTGTTAACATATAAATATCTGGGTACGTACATTGGCTTCACTGCCTCAAGCAAGGATGCTGAAGTAAATCACGTACTAACACAGTGCAAGGCTCGACTGAGGCCGTTCAGGGCACTTGCTTGTCGAGGGATAGGAGCCGGTGTGCCTCTGCTGAGGATAGTCGACATAAGTACAGTAAGAGCTCTGGTGGATTATGCAGCACCAGCACTTTCTAAAGCTTGTCAGGGGAGACACCGAAGGCTTAAAGCCATGCAGAATGAAACTATGCGTATTATCCTCGGGTGTCAAAAGATTGCTAGGATAGACATAGTGAGAAGAGAGACAGGGTTGCAAAGTATTGCACAGAGAGTAAGCGAGATTAATGTCATAGCAGCCGTCAGGCTCATGGGAGGGAATAGCGGAAAGAAATTAGTGAGAGATATGGTCAGCGGTTTAATAACATCAGGACTTTTTATAGACGAGGAGGATATATGAAAGAGCTGAAAGATTATATAGAATATTATGACTTGAAGAACTTTTGTCGTTCGCTTCAGACATCGCCCAAAGTGCCACCATGGGAGGACCCGAAGATTAATGTAGATGTAGATCCCATCTGTATGAATAGGAGGATGTATGGACCAGGTCAAGTTATATCCAGATATGGTCATAAAATAAAGAGTCTAATCCGCCTTGATATTGCTCATGTCTACTGCGATGAGTCAGTTTTAAAAGATGGCAGAGCAGGATGTGGGGGTTATCATCAGACAGTTCACTGCAAGTGGCATGGTCACCACAAGCAGTGGGATAAGACTGAGTATTCACATATCATCGACATAGGCTGAGTTATAGGTAATATTGACGGCACTTAAAAAGATTGAAATTATTAACAAAGATACATTTTTTTGGTGGATACAGGTGAGTGCTGGACTCACTTAATAGCAGGTGTCCTTTGTTTGAGCACATTGTTAACGATTGCTAATAAGCTGCGTGGCCAGGAACGTGTAATTACATTCGTCTGGATCCTATCGCATGTCGGTATCATCCTTAATGTGGCTGTAGATGAGGTAGCGAAGGAGGGAGCTGAAAAATGTGAGGTGGATATTCAGAGGAGCAATATCAAGAGGATACAGTTAGACTATGATGAGATTAAGAAAGGCGAGTCGATTGAGACGAGCGAAACCTTGCAACGCTACATGCATCTAGCGATGAACACAGACTTCACTTATGGGAGGGGCAAGAGCAAGAGGAGAGACTGTGCATATGAGAATTAGGTTAGGTTATAAATACTATTGGGAGTTAGGTGTCCCGACAGGTGAACAGGAAAAAGAATGCAGGGTGTGTAGGTCACTATATAGTACACTATATCTTGCAGTGTATCATGCTTCGGATTTACAGAAACTCAGAGATAGCTGGACTCCCCGAACAAGCTGTGTGGATGTTATAAATGACCAGGTAATACATTTTTGAAGTACAAACACTTTGCATCAATTACATAATTGTAGTTCACAACTGTGTACTTCCCTTCTGCTGAGACTATGACAGCCCGACCAGGATTTTATTGACATGGGGTGAATATCATTTATGATACACTATCCTGTTGAATACAAACATATTTCTTGACTTTTTTGATAAATTCTTTCTTCCAGGAACATACCTATGTATGTTTTGTTAACAAATATGTGCGTCACATATTCAAGTATGCAATTATGTGACCTCAGGAGAGGCGTTATTATGGTGAGGGTAATGATTTATGCTGTTAAATCGCTCTCCTGATATGTAAACATTTAACTCTGTATGCTTGTGATTAATCCACCTTTTGTAATGTATATCTTTCAACATGTTCACTTAGCTGTAAGGTATTATAAAATATATGTGAGCCCACAGAGGGACTAAGATTGAGGTGAGGATAACCTATATTACCACATCCTTTTGTGATGTAAATAACCCCTTGTCTCAGTGAACGTCAGAATCTCTCTCTCTCTCAACGAAGATTTCAACAAACTTCTAGCTTCGCAGCCATTTCGTATTTTGGTTCGCTTGATACTAGCGGGGCAGATTGTGTGGAAGTTAGCATTCGTTCGAACGCTAGCGGTGACGCATGACTGCCATTGCTTCGAAAGCGCTCTTGAGCACCAGGCGGCCGTTCGTCTCCGTTCGACCGCCAGTTTCCGAGATTTTAAAAATTACGGCTCAAAGTCGCAGGTGGCTACTGTACGAAGATCACGTGTTCATTGAGGAGGTAGGCTTCTCTCAAAGCAACATAGTAATAGCATTATATGGCCTGGCGATACAGTTTCTGTTACTTAATTGTCTCTTTGCTCTCTTCTTTTTTCTCTCATTGTCCATCTCAGTCAGACCAGAAAAATTGGGTGGAGAAGACCTTGTTTAAACAGGTGTCCTAAGGCAGGTCATTCGCCAAGGTGAGAGAGTGAGTGAGTGAGTAAGTAGAAAGAGAGAAAGAGGGAGAGAGAGAGAGAGAGAGAGAGAGAGCGAGGGCGAGTGAGCTCAAGCGGTGCGGATTTTAAAGGCAACTGTTGTACAAAAGCGAACGTAGAAGAGACGGTATTATTGCCTCTCCGTCAAAAGCTTTGCATGGCCGGGTCGTTCCTCTCTCGTCTTCGCGAAAAGGGGCGATGGCGAGAAGGGAAAAGAAAGGGGCGATGGCGAGAAGGGAAAAGAAAGGGGCGATGGCGAGAAGGGAAAAGAAAGGGGCGATGGCGAGAAGGGAAAAGAAAGGGGCGATGGCGAGAAGGGAAAAGAAAGGGGCGATGGCGAGAAGGGAAAAGAAAGGGGCGATGGCGAGAAGGGAAAAGAAAGGGGCGATGGCGAGAAGGGAAAAGAAAGGGGCGATGGCGAGAAGGGAAAAGAAAGGGGCGATGGCGAGAAGGGAAAAGAAAGGGGCGATGGCGAGAAGGGAAAAGAAAGGGGCGATACATATATATATATATATATATATATAATATATATATATATATATATATATATATATATATATATATATATATATTATATATATAGCTGAGTTTAGCTCAGTTCCAGTGATAACCATTAATATTAAGAAATGATGTGGCGCGTAGTGTATAATCCTTATTCAATCGCCAGTAAAGTGGAAAGTCTAGCTTCTGTGTTTTATTGCAGTGAAAATATCATGAAAATACGAAGTATACTACAGATAGCTGAGTAAAGAAAATATTGAAAGCTAAAATCAATTTGGCTTTAATTGATCTGTCAAGGAATGCATTATATTTGCACAATTAAGATATATCTACTGTCTGCATATCTGCTTAACTGCTATCTGAAGAAGAAAAACTTTTTTTCCATGATTAAACAAGTATGATGTTAACATATTCAACTTCATTTTATGTGTCAGTACGAATGAATTAAAACACTAAAAACGAAGTATTAGTCAGGAATAATATTTTTTCTGGTAATAAATTAAATCCCATTTACTATTTGACGTAAACTGTGCTAGGCATGTGTGCCTAGTACAGTATTTTTTTTTTTTTTTTTTTTTTTGTTCGAGAACGAAGAAGTTAATTAAGATAATCTCAAAGAAGCGTCAGAGTGACACGAGGTCGCTCTGTTTTGTACAACACTTTCGCTGTCATACGCCCGACAGTGTCTATGCTCCATCCCCGAAGTGACAATCATTGTGATGCTGCAGGTAACGGCGTATATTGGCAAGGTATCCATTCGGTTTAAAAAAGTTAATCAAATTTCAATTTATTAGCAAAGAGTCTCCACATAGAGATGTTAAAAGTTCTATTTATAAGAGGAGAGGTACTTTTAATCTTGTATTTCTGAGGAGAGAGGCTTAAATAGCTGAAGCCTAAATCAGTAAACGAAAGTTTTCTATAAACTGTATACAGGTGTCCGTTTTCTGTGATGATCAGTGTGTCGGGAAAGGGAAGTTGGTTTACTTTCTTCATTTCACAGGTAAATCAATTTAGAATGTTGGTCATTAAGGTAGGACAGACACTGCGCGACGTGTAATTGGAATGGGTCATCAATGTACCTTTTTATAGAAGGTGGGTTTAAAATCTTTAGGGCAGTTATGTAGCCACTTCTTTTCATGGTGACATATGAATGTTTTTGCATTGCTGGGACCAATAGGAGAATCCACAGCGAAGCCATCTGCTTGTGCGAAAACGATCTTCAAAGGTAAAAACTGAATCTTAACTGGCAATATTCAAAAGAGTTAAATTTGGCAGCGATTCATCTGACTTATTGTCAGTTTTCTATGAATGCATATAAATATAAATGAATAAATAAATAAATAAATAAATAAATAAATACATACATATATATATATATATATATATATATATATATATATATATATATATATATATATATGTATATTTTATATACAT
>BOPN01011572.1:0-5000 GCA_017312705.2 Penaeus japonicus | reverse complement strand
GTATATGTATTTTATACATATATAATATAGATAGATAGATAGATAGACAGATATATGTAGAGAGAGACAAATAGATAGAAATATAGATAAAAATCAAAGGATCTGCCTACTACACGTTTACATATATCGAATTTGTCAACAACAACAGGTAGAAAATGGAAGGTCAATAAGCAAACAAAAGGGCAAGGGAGAATAAATGCCATATTCATTATTTCGAGCGCATGTATTCATTGATTCTTATGATATTGAAATCTGGGTTAAAATTCCCTAGACTAATGCACCGTTACTAATATCATCCTGTCTTTTTTTTCTCTATCTCTCTTTCTCCATATCTCTTGTTGTTTTCTCTTTCTCTTTCTCTTCTTGTCCTCTCTCTATATCGTTTTTTCTCTCTATCGTTCTCTCTCTCTCATTCTCTCTATCTCTCTCATTCTCCTCCCTCCTTCACTTTTATCCCCCTCTCTTTTTTTCCTTCCTTCCCTTCCCTCTAACTTTCCTCGCCCCCTCGTTCTCTCTCTCTCTCTCCCTCTCTCCCTCACTCACTCTCCCTCTCTCCCTCACTCACTCTGTCTCTGTCGTCTTCCCTCCCTCCCTCACCCTCTCTCTGGTCCTCCCTCCCTCACTCTCCCTCTCTCCCTCACTCACTCTGTCTCTCTTTCTCTCCTTCCCTCACTGTGTCACCCTCTCTCCATCCCCTCTCTCCATCCCCTCTCTCCCTCAGTGCGAAAGGCAAAGCGAGGGCTAGTACGAGAAGAAAGAACGGAACATATGCATATATGTGTACACAACTGCAACAATTCGACCCAGGGATATGCCTCGTTGAGCGACAGTGCAGTATAATTCAGCGCAAAATTATTACATTATCGCACTCGTATAGCGTCCTGGGCGCACACTTTGTCGAGTGTGATGATAAAAACAGATGGGTATTATAAACTACTTCAAAGGTCGTGACATCTGAAGCCGTCTCGTTGGTGCATATTTGACCATAATTTTGGGTTCACATCAGAGGGTGGGAGGGTAGGAGGGTAGGGAGGGAGGGAGAGAAGGAGGGAGGGACGGAGGGAGGCAGGGAGGGAGGGAGGGAGGGAGAGAAGGAGGGAGGGTAGGAGGGAGGGAGGGAGGGAGGGAGGGAGAGAAGGAGGGAGGGAGGAAGGGAGGGAGGGATGGATGGATGGAGGGAGGGAGGGAGGGAGGTTGGTAGTGTCGTAGTCTCTCCTCCCCCCTCCCCCTCCCATCCAGATGGTCTATGACACGTGCAGATAAATACTGTCCGCTGATTTGCATTTTTATATGCATTTTTAACCCTTATTCCTCCCATCCCGTCCGACTATTCTAGGTCCCTCATACTCACTCACACACACATACATACACACACACAAGCTCACATACATACACACAAACACAAAACACACGCACACATACAATGACGCCCAAACACATACACACACACACACACAAACACACACACACACACACACACAAACACACACAGACACACACACACACACACAAACAACACTAAATCATGCAAATGCACACAAACCGACGAATAGCTTTGCATGCACGCGAGATCTCTCCGTAATCTCTCTTTATGCAAATAGATAACAAAACATCGGAAAAGGCAAGGATGAAGAACATTCTTGGACACGGCAATATATATGGAAATTTCTCGATACACTCACGCTGTGTCAAATTCAATCTCGATATCAACATGAAGTTATGCGAAGGTGAGAGGCATAGAGGGAGGGAGAAAGGGAGGGAGGAAGGGAGAGGGAGGGAGAGAGGGGGAGAGAGGGAGGGAGGGAGGAAGGAAGAGGGAGACAGAGGGAGAGATACACTCACGCTGTGTCAAATTCAATCTCGATATCAACATGAAGTTATGCGAAGGTGAGAGGCATAGAGGGAGGGAGAGGGAGGGAGGAAGGGAGAGGGAGAGGGAGGGAGAGGGAGGGAGGGAGGAAGGAAGAGGGAGACAGAGGGAGAGATACACTCACGCTGTGTCAAATTCAATCTCGATATCAACATGAAGTTATGCGAAGGTGAGATGCATACAGGGAGGGAGGGAGGGAGGGAGGAGGGGGAGGGAGGGAGGGAGGGAGGGGGAGAGAGGGAGAGATACACTCACGCTGTGTCAAATTCAGTCTCGATATCAACATGAAGTTATGCGAAGGTGAGAGACATAGTGGGAGGGAGAGAGGGAGGGAGGGAGAGGGAGAAGTTATGCGAAGGTGAGATACATAGAGAGCGATCCTGGGAGAGAGGGAGAGGGGGAGGGAGAGAGGGAGGGAGGAAGAGAGAGGGAGGAAGGGGGAGAGGGAGGGAGGAAGGGAGGGGGAGGGAGGGAGGAAGGGAGAGGGAGGGAGGGAGGAAGAGAGAGGGGGAAAGGAGAGAGAGGGGTTGGAAGGGGAGAGAGGGAGAAAGGGAGGGAGGAAGAGAGAGGGATGGAGGGGGAGAGATGGGGGGAGGAGGAGAGCTAGAGATGGAGAAGGAGAAAGGGAGGGGAAGAGAGAGAGTGGGAGGGTGGAGGAGAAGGAAAAGGAGAGGAAGAGACAGAGATACTGAGACAGAGAGAGAGAAAGAGAGATAGATAGATTAATAGATAGATAGATAGATAGAGATAGATAGAGATAGATAGATAGAGATAGATAGATAGATAGATAGATAGATAGATAGATAGATAGATAGATAGATAGATAGATAGATAGAGAGAGAGAGAGAGAGATAAATAGTGAGAGAGAGAGAGAGAGAGAAAGAGAGAAACAGAGTGAAAGAAATTGAAATACAGTAAGAAAGAAAGAAAAAAGGAAGAAAGATTAAGACAGAAAGAAGTCCCCCCCCCCTCCTTTTCCGTCTCTGGGTGCATCCCACAGGTGGCCGCGCTTCTTCCGGCCGCAGGTGGTGGCGGTGTGTGGGCGTCGCGGCCCTATAAATCCGTCGCGATCGCCCGTAAATACGCGACGCCCTGGCGCCGGCCGACGCGCCCTTCGACCTTGCGCCCAAACGTCTATATTTCCCCCGAAAGTTGCGGCTAACGGCGGGTGTAACTCGGACGCCGCTGGCAAGATCGGTGCCCCTGGGAGGAGGTATGAAGGGGGGGAGGGGGGGGTGAAGGGAGGGAGGATAAATGAGGGGGAGGGGGAGGGGGAGGGGGAGGGAGAGGGGGAGGGTGAGGATGAATGAGGGGGTGGGGGAGGGGGAGGGGGAAAGAGAAGGAGTGAAGGGAGGGAGTAGGTAAAAGGAGGAGGAGGAGGAGGGGGACGGAAAAGGGGGAGGGGTAAAGATATCCATGGTGGGTGGAGGAGGGGATGAGAAGAAGGGAGGGAGGGAGGGAATAGGAGAGAAGTAAGAAGGTTGGAGGAAGGGGGGGGGGGGGGGGGGGGGGGGGGAGGAGGAGGAGGAGGGGGAGAACGAGAAAGAGCGGGCCATAAGAGGGGGAGAAAAAAAAAGAAGAAAAAAATAGAGTGCGGAGGAGAAGGAGAAGGAGGAGGTGGAAGAGGAGGAGGAGGAGGGGGAGGAGGAGGAGGAGGAGGAAGAGGAGGAAGGGAGGCAAGAAGATCTAGGTGTCCAGGAGGATCTTCCGAGACGTCCTGAACGAGACAGTCTTCTTAAAACGTCCTTAGATAACGCAGTATTTTCCACGGCGACCGAAACACCACCTCGATATTCCGGGTTGTGTAAGCGCGCTTGAAGCCTCTAAGGTATTGGCTTGTGAGTAATGTCTATATTTTATTCATGTATCATTAAAAAAGTATATATTCATTCGACTGATAGTGTGCGTTGGATACTGGCATTGATATGGCGCTATCTGCTTTATGATGTTTGATCGGTACTTTTTGTGTTGTGTTGTGTATGCTTGCGTAACTTTATTTGTTTATTTTTTTTTGTGATCGTTGATGTTAAGTTTGTTATCACTGTATATCAAAATTATAATGATAATGATAAAAACGTATACAGACACACACATACACACACACACACACACAAACACACACACAAACACACACACATACACACACACACAGACACAAACCCACACACACACACACACACACAAACACACACAAACAAACACACACAAACCCACACAAACCCACACAAACCCACACACGCTACCTCTCACTACAGGGCGATAGTTACCAAGCCAGAACATATTACTTTTCCCTCTAATAAACACAGAGATGGAAGAATCGGCGGTAACCTGAGGGAAATCTAAGGGGAAAAAGTGGGGGCGGGATTAAGGACTTACCGGCGGTGTTAGAAGGTCTGGCAGAACGACAGGGACTTGAGGGGAAAGGATGGTGGGGGGGGAGGGGAAAGGAAGGAGGGGAGAGAGGGCGGGGAAGGAGAGAGAGGGGAAGGGGAAGGGGAGGGAGGAGAGGATGAGAGAGAGAGAGAAAGAAAGAGAGAGAGAGAGGATAAGAAGGGGAGAGGAGAGAGGATGGGAGAGGGAGAAAGAGAAAGAGGATAGAGAGAGAAGGGGAGTGTGGATGAGGAGAGGAAGGGAGAAAGTATGGGGAAAGAGCATAGGGTGAAGAGGAGAGAGAGATGAAAGAAAGAGAGAGAAAGAATGAGATGAAGAGGAGAGAGAGAGAGAGAGAGAGAGAGAGAGAGAGAGAGAGAGAGAGAGAGAGAGAGAGAGAGAGCGAAAGAATGAGATGAAAAGGAGAGAGAGAGAGAGAGAGGATGAGATGAAGGGGAGAGAGGGTGCAGGGGCGCATGAAGGTGAGGGGAGCAAGGAAAATTGAGAATAAGAAGTAAGTGTAGGAGAGGGAAAGAGGAAAGGGGAGAGGGGAATGGAGGTATGAGAAAGGGGCGTGAATGTGAGGGGTGATGGTTAGGACAAGGGGTAGGGGGTAGGGGCGTTTAGGGGAGAGAAGGACGGAGGGATCTCGAAGGTAAGAGAGAAGGCGCGAGGGGAGAGGGATTATAAGAAAGAGGGAGAGAGAAAGGTGGAGGGAGGGAGTAGAGGGCTGGAGGTGAGAGAGAGAGAGAGAGAGAGA
>BOPN01011569.1:10000-15501 GCA_017312705.2 Penaeus japonicus | reverse complement strand
TGTGTGTGTGTGTGTGTGTGTGTGTGTGTGTGTGTGTGTGTGTGTGTGTGTGTGTGTGTGTGTGTGTGTGTGTGTGTGTGTGTGTGTATGTAGATAGATAGATAGATAGATAGATAGAGAGAGAGAGAGATAGAGAGATAAATAGATAGACAGATAGATAGATAGAAAGATAGATAGATAGACAGATAGATAGATAAAGAGATAGTCAGAAAAGAAGAGAGAAAGAAAAAGAGAGAGACAGATAGAGAGAGAGAGAGAGAGAAATACCGTTGTTGTAGCTCAAAATTGTACAACATCGGACGCGTTGGATTGGCCTTATTTCTCCCCGTCTTTCTGCTCACGTCTTGTCCACAGGCACTGCCTCCCTGCTACCGGTTGGCGCCCCCTTCCCAAGTCTCAAGAATAAGATTAGGACCAACGAGACAGAAAGCACGATTACTCCTCGTCTTAAAAGTCCTTCGTTAAGAAGTCGTAATTATTCGGAAGTTTAACCGCAAATGGCCCTTGTCATATAGCAAGGGAATTGGCTCCCTCATCACCCTAAAGAGGGACGAGTCATGTACCGTCCATATCAATGTGAATAATGGAATTAACATCACAAACTCCTCCTTTTTTTCTCTCTCTCTCTTTCTTCAGATTTCTTTTTTTTTCTATTTTGTCATTGTTTTTGTTCTTCGGTTGACCTTCAGACTGCTTAGAGGTCGGTGCAGGTTTTGAAGTAGTTCATATCAAATCCGTTTTGTTGATTATCACGAGATCTTGGCCACCTGCTTTTAAAGTTTGTTTACGTCTGGAGATAAGAACGAGGAGATATTTTGGGTTAAATGGAATTATTGGTTTCCTCATATTGACCGGGTTGACTCTAGTTACCCGGGGTTGCATATTAATTCGCAAAAAATCGTCTTTTTTGCGGAAATCTGTGAAAGCATCAGTGACTCAGCTTCGTGTGTGTTGTGTGCGGATTAGGGTGTGGTTATATGTGGCTTTGTGAGTATGTATGTTCGAATTTGCATATGTGCACATGGTGATGCGTTCGCAATTTTTTTTATTTTTGTCTCTTTAGATTTTTTTGTGCGTTTCTTTGGTGTGGCTGTTTCGATATAACGTTAAATGTAATGTTAATATTGATAATTAGATCAGTTATCTATCGTTAGCTTCTACGAAGTAGTTGCCATCTACTTAATACAAGTCAAACATGTAAAAAAAAACATTATCATGTTAGCAAAGGTGGTTAGACATAAGAGACATACCGATATAAGTAGTCTTGCAAAAAGCATGTCACACACATATACACTTGAGCACACACATGCGTGTATATATGTATATGAATATATATGTATATATATACATACATATATATATATATATATATATACATATATATATATATATATATATATATATATATATATATATATATATAAAGAGAGAGAGAGAGAGAGAGAGAGAGAGAGAGAGAGAGAGAGAGAGAGAGAGAGAGAGAGAGAGAGAGAGAGAGAGAGAGAGAGAGAGAGAGAGAGATGTACATATCTAAAAAAAAGGCATTTTTTTGTCACCGGAGATGACGTCAACGAAATTCAACCACAATCACCGGAGTAAAGTGGTTGATATTTGGCTTTCAAGGGGGACAAATGTCACTGTCACTTGCTTTTGTCCAGATTGTGAACTCAGATAAGAATGGGTTTGAAACTGGAATCATAAGATTAGATTATAATTTGCAAAGGTAAAAAATCCTAAATACAAAGTTCTGTACAATCTCAGGCTCATGGTATCTTTGTTGTTGCTGAGCCTCTGCCTTAGTGTCGTAACAATAGTATAGGCACTGTTATGGGATGGAGTAGGGCAAGGCAATCTGCAGCAGTGCCATGCAGTAATGTAGAGTAGTGTAGCTGAGAGATCAATGTAGCTGATTACAGCGAACCACGCACCAGCAGAAGTCAACAAGAACTGTTGAAAAGATTCCAAGGGATCAGCAGGTGAAGGTTGAGAGGGTCTTGTTGTTGTCTAGGTGAATGTAGTGGGGGTCCTAGGAGGTTTTAGATCGAGGCATGCGGTGTAAGTTAGGAAGCAACTGCTGATCATCTTAACAAGGGAGTTGAGTCGTGGCTTACAGATTGTTACGTTGGCACATGGCTGAATGGAGGCCTGAAGACTGGCGAGTGTTGTAAGAGGCAGATTTAGGTTCCAGAAGCTAGCACACTCTAGAAGCAGCTGGTCAGTTGCATAGGATAAGAGGATGAAGAGAAAAATGTGCGTTATCATCAATGTAGTCCTATTAACTTGGGAGTAAATAAACGTAATAGCTTGAAAGTAAAGCAGTAAAAGCTGTGATGGAGTACTGCAATAAGGGTGTTCAAATAGTATGCCAGTCCCTTAACACCATGCCATTAACAAGCTCTTGTCAGGTAAATCACAGTCTCACCCATTCATAAACTTGATGTGATCCGCTTGACACTCCACTCATTCATACGCGTGACACTCATCTGTCATCACATGGTCGTGGATGAGATGAACAACTCCCGATCTTTTTCAATAAAATCGCACTATTTACTTATTACTAATATCAGAGGATAAAAAAAACTGCTATGTAGTTTTGCAATTACAATCAGCCGAATCTGTGTAAAATCCGTGAGCAATTTGACAAAACCAAGTGACGATGACATTTGTCCGTTTGTGGTTTAACCTCAGCAACGTCGTCCCCGCCCTGACAAAGTTCTGCTTTGGTATCGCGACTTGCACGTGCAACGGATTTTTATTGCGCATATGCTTTTCGCGTGATGTCGAGTGTACTTACAGAAGTTAGAAACTTTAAACTTATCCTTTATAGAGTGGGACCAACAGGGCTTTTATATGAGTGGTCGATCAATTTCTACCTTTAATAGTTTTCTAGTTATAATCCAGTTATTACATTTCCACGCGATTTCACAAGCACGCCCAACAGTTAGAAGCTTTAAACATAGCCATTGCCGAGCGGGAGCACTATAGCTTTCATATGAGTTGATCATCTTTTGATCTTATTTGCTTCTCGAGAACGAACGATTATAAAAAAAGGTGTTTAATTAAAAAGTGTTTATTATCATGGTTTTCTATATGAATTTCTGTAAAATTCCATGTCACGTTACAGGCAAATGGACTGATCAATAGACAGGATGTCTTAACAATACCTAAAAGATAACACAAGCAAAAGGTTTAAAACTGATTTCTTCACAGTTATAAAAAAAGAAAAAAATCACGATTTTGTCGCAATTAAGTATTACTGCCTTGCAGGTAACACACACACAACCTATATATATATATATATATACACACATGTATATACATATATATATATATATTACACACATACACATAATATATGCGTGTTTCTCTGTTATATATATATACATATGTTATATATATACATATTGTTGTTGTTATAATATATATGTATATATATATATATATATATATATATATATATATATATATATATATATTTCATTATCTTTATAATGCGTATATATATATATATATATACATACATATATATATATATACAGTATATATGTGTGTGTGTGTGTGTGTGTGTGTGTGTGTGTGTGTGTACAGATTTTTACCCCAAATGTTCTTTCTTTTCTTTTTTTTCTAACAAAAGTAACTTCATCCACAGACACATGGGCCTTTTCAGGAACATTGATAATCCCTTCTTTGTTGTCAGTCAGCCATAATCTAGTTATATGAAGCACACACGATGACATTTCTTAATATAGAGTACCCTTTTCTTCCTCAAGATAATCTTGAATAAAAAATGATAATTATACCCATGATAATAATACAAGGCATATGAGGGGAAGCATATTGTTAAATGCAGTGATGTTGCAAATTTAATCAGTCCTCCGCGTGTGGTCTCACAGCCCACGGAGGTCGGAGGTGCCACGACACTTCAGGTGTGCCACGACGCCCGAGAGGCCACACGGAGCCGCCCTACATGATGTCATCTCCGATGTCACTCTTGGCGCAGCCGCTGGTGGTGCACAGCTGCAGCCAGGCGCCCTCGCACCCCTTCTGCGAGCACAGCTTGTAGGTCTCGTCTCGGTTCAGCGGCGAGGTGTTGCCGTCGAAGTAGTCCGCCGTCAGGTCCATCATCCACTCGGGCGCCGAGTCGTCCCTCCGCAGCTCCTCCAGGTTCAGCCAGGTGTCCATGTGCTGGTACTTGCTACCTGTAACACGTAGCTCATTAGCGGCCCGCGCATGCGTCCTCGGCCATCAGCGTGATCATGCACAGAGACCTCATAACTGTTAATTTTTACGACCAAACATGTCGACGCGGCCGTTGCATGACTCCCTCGGATGTATGAATTGCATTGGTATCCCATATGCGTACACTCGCGCACGCACGGACGCACGAACGCTAATCCGGTTCTATCTGATGTAAAGTGTAGATATTTATCTTCTACATTAAATGTCAGTCTTTTATTCTTTGCTGCTAATGTTCCAAATTTGTTGCCACACTCGCTCTTTACTTTTTCGATTCTGTCGTGTTTCTCGCTCGGCCATTGTTTACATTTCTTGGTTTATTTTCATTTCTTTATTATTTCTTCTATCTTTTTATATCTTATTTCCTTGTTATTGCTTTTATTACTACCATCATCTTTATTTCTGTTGTTATTCTCATCATTATCATTATCTAATCATTACTTTTATCATTGGTCTTGTTATTGTTATCATTATTATGATGATTGTGATTATAATCTTATAATCATTGTTATTATCATAATTATTATCAACATCATTATCATATTTTTGTTATTACCATCATAATTATTATCATAATTAATATGATCACTATTATTATTATTACTTTTATCATTATCATTAATACTATTATCATCATCACCATTAATAACATCATTGTCATTATCATTTGCATTAGTATTATTACTTCTATAATCATTATAATCATGATCACAATTGTCATTGTTATCATTATCAATATCATTATTTGCATCATTACCATCATTAATACAACTATCAATATCATCATCATTATTACTATCATCATTATCACTATTTTTATTGCTGTTGTTATTATTGTTATAATCATTATTATCATTATTATTATTTTTATATCACTATTATCATCATTATTCTAATTATTGTTCTTATTCATTATCATTACTGTCATAATTATAATTATTGTCATTATTAATATCATTATCATCATTACCATCACTACTATTATCATTCCCGTTGCCGTTATTACTATTAGTTTCATTATCATCACGACCACCATCATCATCATCATTATCATATCATTATCATTATCATCATAATCGTTATCATCATCATTATCATAATCATTATCATTATTATCATAATCATCATCATCATTATCATAATCATTATCATTATTATCATAATCATCATCATCATTATCATAACTATTATCATCATCATTATCATTAATATCATTAATGCTAATAATTTAATCTTTATTATAATCACTGTCTTTATTGCCAATT
>BOPN01011568.1:12500-15501 GCA_017312705.2 Penaeus japonicus | reverse complement strand
ATATATATATGTGTGTGTGTGTGTGTGTGTGTGTGTGTGTGGTTGTGTGTGTGTGTGTGAATGTGTGTGTGTTTGTGTGTGTGTGTGTAACACACACATGCACACACACACAACCAACAATTATATGCAATGATAATGATAGTGATTCTAGAAAATAATGCGCCTTCTCTTCCTTGATTTATACCGCTGTCAGAGCTCGCTCCACATGCACACATAACATTACAAAACGTCATGTAGCAGCGCATATTAATTAGCAGTGGAGCAGAAGCGGGCGCAGTCGTGCAATTGCATGGTAAGTATCAGAAAATATAAACATATTGTGGCTTTGGCCGGGAAGAAAAGCCAGTCTAAATTTGCATAGAAATGGAAAATCCACATTGCGGGTATTTCATTATGCTAATGATCAGCAAAATGCCAATCTGGAAACATGCAATTATAGCTTTTATTGTTTTGGCTTCCCGCTTTTTGCAGCCGCGGCCGATATATCCGGGAAGGGAGTTTTGAAAAGAATACCAATTATTCCCGTCCTTTTTAAATAACAGTCTTTATCATTTTCATTCATAGCATTATTATTATTTTTTTTTTACCTATAAAGAACAACGGTTTGATACGTATTTTTGTATGTAAGATTCCTATCTGATTGTAATTTAGTATTTACAGATGTTGATATAGTTAATATATATATTCATACACACACACACACACGCACGCACACACACACACAAACACACACACACACACAAACACAAACACAAACACACACACACACACATACACACACACACTCACACTCACACATACGCACACACACACACGCGCGCGCACACACACACACACACACACACATATATATCATATCTATATCTATATCTATATATATATATATATATATATATATATATATATATATCTGGCAAGGAGTAGGAGAGGTTTCGGTGTTGGGTCTCACGATATTAAGTGTAAAATTATGTATATCCAGTTATCCGTGGCGGCACAGCATAAGGTGAAAATATCTGTGAACGTCTAGAAAGCATATACGATCAAAATAGAAATAAGAAATTACACAAGTGTTGTAGAATATTCAAAAAGAAAGAATACCACAAGAGAGCTAGCTTTTTCAAAGACAGTGAGGTGCCAAAAAGTACCACAATATAAATGAAGGAAACATCGAATTATACCATCTATTATAGTGATTTGCAAATGTAATGCAGTGTGAAAACATCTGAGGATGTCTGAATACATTTCTAATATAAAATCATACCATCCAAGCAAACCAACAAAAAATGAGTCAAATATCGCTTAATGCTCCCATAGTGCCACGTTAACACCAGTGCCAAGGGTCAAAGGTGATTAACCACCATCCAACATCTTGCTTGAGTAAAATTCACTCCTAGTTCGAGAGTACATTATACTATAAAATCATAAATGTTATGTTTTCAGAGTTCATAAATCTAATCATGCAACCACACTGAATATCAGTCTGGAAAATTATTGGTAATGAAAGCCTAATACAAGATATGGCATCACCAATGGTCAAGGCCACACCAGGACGAATAAGCGGTTTAGGTACCAACTAGTAATTACCTCTCCGAATTGTTGCCAGATATATGTATACCACTGCCTACTATACATGTATATATGTATGTATATGTATATGTATGTGTGTGTGTATATGTATATACATATATGTATATATGTATATGTGTATATATGTATGTATATGTATATATACTTAAACAAATTATAATGCATGGGCACATTATAATTCACGAGCGTGTGTGTGCACGCATGGACGCTGATGTGTATGAGTGTTGTATGAGTGCATACGGGCGTAGACAAACGCTTGGAGTATGTGCATAATTGCTTATTTGTATATATAGGTGTCTACGCTGTACATCCTATATATCTATATATAGTAACGAATATAAGTGCGGGCACAGGAGCGCGCATAAACATGCAAACATGCATTATTGCGTAATCCTTGCATGTCTATATAAACAAATGCCCATTCTCACATGAGTAGACCGGAAGGTCGTGAGATAGATCGGGGGATACAAAGATCTCCTAATAACATGCGAGAAAACTGAAACGTGTTATTGGAGATTAATGGTAGCCTCCGGACTAAAATTACTTCCCCCACCATGCACAAGGCCGACAGGTAGGGGTATCAGGCCACACACCTCTTAAATATGATTTCCCAGTCAAGATAAGGCCCTCATTCCCCGGGAGCGAAGGAGCCACTGGTCACGGTGGCGATCAGATTGGCTTCCTAGCGGAGGGTGCTACGAATATCCGGTTAGACCCATGCCGCCTAAAGATGATGAACTTATGCACATACAATGTAAGGACCCTGAGAACAGAATCTGATCTTTTGACACTGCTTGAGGAACTTTCATTCATTATATGGGATATTGTAGGACTTTCTGAAGGTAGGAGACTAGGCCAAGAGCAGAAATTACTAAATGATGGGCACTTATTATATTGGCGAGGTAAACCCTTGGATAGGAAACAAGAATCAGGAGTAGGCTTCTTAGATCACAAGCTACTTGAAAAGAATGTTAGGGAATTCTACAGTGTGAGCGAAAGAGTAGTTTCTGTAATACTGAAACTAAACAGATATAGCCTAAAAATTATCCAAGTGTACGCTCCTACCAGCAGTCATAGTGATGAGGAGATAGAGAGCTTCTATGAAGATGTGCAAGCAGCTACCAATAGAGCAAAAACCCGTTTTACCGTGATTATGGGGGATTTTAATGCCAAGATAGGAATAAGGGAAGATGGAGAAATATTGGTTGGGAAACATGGAATAGGCACCAGAAATGAGAGAGGACAAAGGCTGATAGAATTCGCCGAAGCTCGATCCCTTGAAATTATGAATACATTCTTCGAAAAGAGACCCGGGAGGAAATGGACATGGAAATCACCATCCGGCATTAAAAACGAAACTGACTTCATAATCACCAATAGGCGTGACATTGTACAAGACGTAACCACTATCAAT
>BOPN01011567.1:5000-15503 GCA_017312705.2 Penaeus japonicus | reverse complement strand
TATATATATATATATATATATATGTATATATTTATATGTTTATATGTATATATATTTATATATTTATATAGATATAGATATATAGATATATAGATATGTATCACGCATGAAGTCTGTTTTGAGTTTCATATAAATGGTGCCACTGGGCATACCTCTGTTTAATCATCTTATATTACTGGGAGATCCATCATGACTCCTAAACATAGCAAAAGCAGTTCTTTTAAGTATTCCATAAGTTTATATGACATGTTGTTCACATAATCATAAAATATATCATGTTACCTCAAGTTGCCTGTGTATACAAATAGATAGTCAAATGCAGTATGAAGAGTAAGCCAAGCTCATTACATATACAGATTCATTTTATGGTCATGACGTTGAAGAGTTGATGTCTCAACAGGGGCCCTCCTCAGTTACTTTCGAAGCCTGATTGGCTCTCGAGAGATGCGCATTCTCATCCTCGGGTTGGATGGAGCTGGGAAAACAACGATTCTGTATCGGTTGCAAGTGGGCGAAGTTGTGACTACGATTCCAACCATCGGCTTTAACGTAGAGCAAGTGACATACAAGAACTTGAGGTTCCAGGTGTGGGATTTGGGAGGACAGACGAGTATCAGGTAAGATGCAATGGGTGGGATGAGGGTGAGTGTTTTCCTTGCTGTATGCGTTTGATGGAAATATATGTATATTTTTTTTCTTTGGAAGGGAGTTTTATATAATTCTATAACATCTTCTGAGATGAAAGGAAGAATATTTGAATACAGAAACATTTGATTTAGTCATATGTAAGGATAGAAAATACTTGCTTAAAGATTGTATGTAAGAAACTAATTTGATGTCTAATAATGAATTTTTACTTCAGTAACATTTATCTTGCATTCACAGATTAAAGACTTGCTTATAGTATGCAGGATTTTGCTAAGTAAGTAATACAAAGTAATTTAACAAGATTCTGAATGAATATTTACCATATATATTCTGTTCCAGACCGTACTGGAGATGCTACTATTCAAACACAGATGCCATCATATATGTTGTAGACTCAGCAGACAGAGACAGAATAGGTATCTCAAAGCAGGAGCTTGTGTCTATGTTAGAGGTAAGTGAGGTGTGGAGAGCTAAACTACCATGCAGTTACTTTAAGGACTCTTAACTATTCATATTTAATCTGTATTTGTTTATTTTCTTGCTTTTGGAAGTAATTTGTTGAATAGGTTGGTAAGTGTAGAGTAAGATAGTGAAGGGTAGTGGCATTTCCCTTATTGTGAATTCCAGAATTCAGATATCTTGATATATGTCAACCCTTTAAAGCAAGGATATTTTCCAAATGAAAAATAATTGTCAAAAATAAGTTTCCATAGAGTATGTTCATAGGGAGAAAAAACACAAACTACTTCACTGCTCAACAGTACACTCAATCTCTTTTAAAGTGGAGAAGCAAACAGTACAGCTTCATTGATGTATGCTTTATTGGATGCAATAAGTTCTGTAACTGACCTTTGAATGTTGGTCACCAAACAAGGCAGGCACAATATTCCCTGGGTTTGCAAAGTAGCCATTTCATTTGGTGCCCAGGTTATTCAATTATAACTTGGAAATGTAGCTCATAGAAACAAGAAGGAAACTTCTTGAAGCCAGACTTCACTGGTGCATACACCTTTACCATGTCCTCAGCTGGTAGCACAATATCTTGCCTGGATCCTGCATATTAAGATACAGCCTCAGCAGTGGTGCCCTGGCTTGTTTTTGTGAGGTGTGACCAGAAGCAAAATGGTGCCCGTATAGAGCAAATTTTTTTTTTACATATTTACGGTGCAAAATTCATTTTATATTCACACTTTGATGATAATACTGAATTTTAGTTAGGCATAGGCTAGCTTTCATCACATGATACATTGTCTTCTAAGAATTGGAAAAGAGATAACCTGTTAAACTGTTTATGACGCTTCAGTATGATATTCCATTGAAAATGGTTTAATTCCGTAAGATTCTGTGCAAATAATTGCCTTCCTGTATGGAAAAGGTGTGTAGATTTTTTTTGGTTGATTAAAAACCATATCATGTGCAGGTAAGTTTCTCTGTGTAGTTGTCTTTTGGTGATCATTGAACTAAAGATTTAATTTATATCATGATCCTTTGCACCTTATATTACTCATATACAATTCTTGTTCAATGTGGCCAATTGTTATCGTCCTCAAGTCTTGATCACAAACAGTTACAAGACTTGACTTGCTTTATCTGAGTTACAAGATTTGACTTGCATGATCTGACACTCCAACATAATCTTATTTGAAGAGAAAACCATCCATCTTCATCTCATTTTCACAGTTGCATGCCCTGAAGTGGTTGGAATGTAGTTATGATTACTTTTGCCACTGGAGGCATGTACTGTTGAGGATAGTATTTGGAGTGACATAAAACTGGAAATAGTTTCAACAGTACTCTCACTTATATTTCTCTTATGGATTTGTTTTTTGCAATATACTTGAATCATTTTAACCAATGCTGCATTTCATCATTTTTCTACTGAACCTCTGATCAAAAAGAAAGTGTACTCATTCATTGGTGCTTCAAAGCCCAGAGTGCAGGCACTTGCACCAAAGTATGTTAACAACTATAGAGAATCCTCCTAAACCCTTTGGTTATTAAAGTAAATGGCATCAGAAATAATTAGCTCTACCTGGAGGACACCTGTTGCCTCAGGGTAAGGGATAATTAGACAGACAAGTTTGATCACATGAATCTTATCTACAGGACACTTGTTGCCACAAAATTATATAGTGTGATAGATAGAAGAGTCACTAACAAATTTGGCAGAGAGGTTTGACTTAAGACTTTAGAATCTTGACTCTAGTTGTAAACCTCAGTAGGTTTACAAGTAATGAGAGTGCTTCTTTTCTTGTGGATTTAGAGATAGAAAGGTGAAAAAAAAAAAAATGTGTTCTCTGGGGTAGATACAGGAGAGAAACTAACACCTTAACCCATTAACGACGGGTGACTAGATATCACGTCTAGTGGTTTTTGGGCTACACACCGGGGACGCGTTAGGCTTATGCGTTCAAGAGTCTCAGAATTTTGGTATTTTTAAGCCGGATTGGTCCCGTTGGGAACGGGTTAATGGCAGATGATGTGACGCTCATGTCATGGCTTGGCTGATAATCCCACCGATGACGTGAACACTACATCGTGGCATTTGTCTGATCATTTTGCTGGGTGATTAGGCGCATAGCAGCTGGCAGCTACCTAAGCAGACAAATTACCCACATTGTTAGCCAGACAAATAGCCCACATTGTTAGGCCTGTGCATTTTGAAGTACCCCAGCATAATGTCCAGGCAGAGATAATAGCGCCTCTGTAGTTAA
This sequence comes from Penaeus japonicus, assembly GCA_017312705.2. Taxonomy (NCBI): domain Eukaryota; kingdom Metazoa; phylum Arthropoda; class Malacostraca; order Decapoda; family Penaeidae; genus Penaeus; species Penaeus japonicus. Next base: position 12,141 of record BOPN01011567.1, on the reverse strand, counting down.
TGGGTTGATAGTATATACTCACAGACTTTTATAAATAATGAACTTTAATAGTTCATTGAGAGTTGAAATAATACATTTTCCTCTGTGACACTTGTAAGATGTGATTACAATTGCGTACGGGGCACCTAATGACCTAACTGGTCCTCAGGGCGGTCTACAACACTAGCAGCACCAGCTGAAAATTAGAGGGACGGGGTTTTCTTGGCTGCCTGGGTAGCACAGACTAGCCCAAACAATATTTTTCCATAAATCCATCACAAAATGCAAGTTTAGGGTGACTTTGGAACCCTGTAGCTCTGGAGCTAGTGCCATTACAGCCATAACACTTCATGACTGTGTGCACGCTTCAACTGTGAGCAAATGCCGATGTTGCATCATGTACACATTGACACCTGTCTTTTAGGCCTAATAGGTGCTGACATGTATGTCATGACATCTGTATGCAATGGGTTAACCCATTGCTGACAGGGCATCTAACAACCCAACTGGTCGTCAAGGCAGGCGGTCTATGACACTAGCGGCACCGTATAAAAATTAGAGGTATGGGGAAAGGGTTTTCTCCACCCTCTGGGTAGTGCAGACTAGCCCAAACAATATTTTTCCATAAATCCATCTTAAAATGGGGGTTTAGGCTGACTTTGGAACCCTGTAGCTCTAGAACTAGCGCCATTACAGCCATAATACTTCATGACTGTGTGTGCGCTTCAACTGTGAGCAGAATCTTATGTCACGTCATGTAGGCATTGACTCCCTTCTTTTAGGCCTTACTGGTGCTGACATGTATGTCACAGCACCCGTACGTAATGGGTTAATAAAATAGATTATTTACATTGTTACTTTTAATGTTTTTTTCTTTTGATAAAATTAAATATATTAAAAACAAATCAGTTTATCTGTCAATGGTTGACTGAAATGAATCTCTACTCTCTCATGGTTAATTTATCATCCTCCTGTTATAGGGATTATCAGAACAAAATGTATCAGATTTTGTTTTTGCAGGGTACTAGTGTAATTAATCATTACAGTACTGGCATTTCTGAATAAAAAATTAGAGTTTACCTTAATGCTTATTGCATATATTTATTGGTTGCACATCAAATTATCACACTAGATCTGCAAATTAAATATGGGTAAGGTGTTAGGATTCCTTTTATAAGTCTCCCTCTGTCTTTCTTTTATTTTAGCTTGAGTAACATCTTTAGAATACTGTACTGATTTTCTTGTTGGCATGACAAACTGTAATACTTCAAAATCTGATTTGAAATTTTTTTGTGGATTCTGTGCACTAACCTCATACACTGTATAATGCCTCTTTAAGTTTCAAGGAACAATGCGGTCATTTGTAATATGAACATATTCTATATTTAATAAGGGAAAGAGCAAAGCATGAATGATATGTTTTTAAATTTTGGATGAATATCCTTTTATTGAACAGTGGAAAAAGATTAGAATATCACGATAACATAATCTGCTTGGAAGTAAGATTATTGCTGTGCTTATTTCATGAAAGAATTTTATGTATGTTGCACAATTTACAAAACTTGCCATAAACATATATTCAAGTTAACATTATAAGAAATTCATGCACTCAAGTGAAATATATGTAGGGTTAAAGATAAGAATGTTTTTAGATTTCATAGCTGAAAAGAGAGATTATAGTACAGGAGATTATTCTGTAATCTTATCTTATCATTAAACTGTCGTCTGGTATTGTTTGTGAATTCTTATGTTTAGAAATGAAGTGAAATTTATGTACCCATTTGAAATGTTCCCATTGTCTGAAATACTAATCTCGATTAATTTGTAGATCTAAAAAAGGGGAAAAAAATATTTACATGATTCCCACAGTGAGTCAGGAGTCCAGAACTCATTGTTTCATATTGTAGGCTTTATGGAATACTAAGCTCACTCTAACCATTAACATGATTGGTATTTGAAGTTGTGGCATGACTTACAGTTGCAATGATATTGTTGGAGTTTTTCATGGGAATTCAAAGTGTCAGATGTAGATATCACAAATCAAAATGTATATGTATTTGATATTAACATATTGTATGAAATTAACATTAAGTTCAAAGGTTGGTCTCTTCAATAATTTATTTTTGCAATTTGTTGTGGATGGTTGTCATGACATACATGAGAATTGAGTTTTAGTTCTGAGGACAGGGATCATGACACATGATGATAGCTGTTATAAGATATTTAATGTTAGAGGAAAGTTATGTACTGTGTTTCTTTATTACACCAAGAGTCAACCAATGAGGGCCATTATTATCATAATTACCCTAATTACCATAATATTCACCAAAATCCCATACATGGTTCTACTGAGCAACAGCTTCAGAGAGTGATGACATTAACGAAATGTCAGCCTCCCAGTTTAAAATACTGGTGGCGTGGAATGTGCAGAGAGAGTGGGAAGAGGAAAATGTGCAATATCTGCAATGTGCCCCTTTGCCAGTATGGCTGATTTGTGATGTGGCATTTGCAGCCATAAGTACAATTCTCCCTCTTATCTTTGGTCCTTGCATAAAACTATAATATATCAGTCACACAAAGTATAAAGACCATAATGGACTGATACAAACTACTGTAATTTTATTCTGCTGCAACATTGATAAAGCTGTCATATGGGACTTATAAGCCACACAATATATTAAACATAAATAAATTACAAACACAAAAAGTACTTGAGTATTATAATGAGTAAATGAAAGAGAGCAGTTTGTTGTGTGAAACCCTCACTCTGAAATATAACCCGTCTGTAGTGCTGTGCATGTGGTTCTAGTGCCTATTCTGGGGTCATAGTAAGCAGATCTATAATGTGCCAACAGTGATTTCAGTATTGTGATCTGCAGGCAATCAGCTGATAGTACAAAATCATATGATTGCATCTTTGGGTATAAATCTTTCAGCTGAGGTATTGTAAAATGCCTATTTAACTAGGTCCACTTTTAAGTCAAGTGATACTTAATCATGGCTGTCAACTTCTGAAAAGGTGGTCTTTTTGACAATTTGTTATAGTAGTCCTTACATAGTTAGACACTAACATACCATTCTTGGAGAGGTGAATTCTTGTAAACTTTGTGTAATCCAATCACTGTTGCAATTAGCTGATCAAGTTAGAACAACCATTTTAATTTTTTTAGTACTTGACAATCCTGTTTGAATCAGGGACTTGCTTATTCATGCCTTGCCGCTTACATTATGTCATAGGCTTAGATTGAGCTTAAACCATTGAAGACTGGGATATATTTGCTTTCCCAGTCCCCAAGATGGTCACTAGTACCATCCACCTGTGTGACATGACTTCACACCACACCTTTTGCACTCTTCCATTCATTCATTATGATACTACTTTATGTTTTACTATATATGAGACTTAATGTACCATATGACAGGTTTTGTCAGTGTTGCTGTAGGCTAAAGTAGTGGTATAGGGACCATATCAGCTCATTATTATTATTATTATTTATACATAGTGTGCAAGAAGTATTGCAGTTTTATGTGAGGACAAAAGCAACTTTTTCATATTTGTGCACTCTCATAAGAAATATGTAAGAAATGACCACAATAAAGATTACATGAAGATTGTGCTTGATAGAGACTGGATATTGCCATCCAAGGCTTTCTTTTCTGCTGGTGCCAGGAGATAGTGATGTCATCTGTGTTTGGGATTTTAAACTAAGCCTATATTGACGAATATTGCAGAAGTTATAGTAATCATTATTGCAGTTGTCATCATTAGTTACTAAATAGAGTTATTACTCATAGTATAGTGAAGAAACAGCAATCCACTCTCCTTCAACGTCAAAATATGCCTTGATGACTATCGTCTTGTGCCAAAGTTCATATGTCATGTATGTCATATCACCTGTCTGCAGTGGGTTAACCCACACAGGACGGGTGGTACAGCATGTGTACCGCGCATTCAAAAGCCCAGTTGCCGGGCGGCACAGTATTGTGCCAGCTATTCAATTGATTTAGGCCTAATAATTCGAACGCCCCGGCATTTGGACATTCAAGGCTAGAATTCCCCCGTCGGGAATGGGTTAATGGGCATATATACTAAAACACAAGTGCATGCTGTGCAAAAAGAAATAAATTAATAGACAATTTGTTACTTTGTATTTAATATGAATTAGTAGATTGCTGCTATGAAAAACATCTGATATTTTTATGCATACAATAAACTCTTATAGGGGAATATGTTCCCAAACCCATCCCAGCAATTGCATAGAATCTTCATACATAAGTTGCTTTTTAAATTACATGAGGTAAATATAAGTTCAGTGTTACTAAATATTAAGTTGTGGTTCAAATACTGCAATTCTCACTTACCCCTCTCTATGCTGCTGGGGCCTTCTAGCTCCTTGCTTTGAAATAGGCAAAGAATTTTGTTATATGGTTTCAGTAGTAAACTGCCCCTCACTGTGTGGCATGTGATGACTATGCATGGTGCAGAAGTCATGATCCAGGGCAGCTGGATATCAGACTCTTGTACTGTAAAAATATTTTTTGTACTCTCTTGAGTGTTTGTAGTCTGGCTAACATATTTCTGTATTGACAATGCCACTAGTATTGCTGCTTGAGAGCCAAGATGTACTTAATCACAATCCAGGACAAGAATCGTTGAAAACCAAACCACAGCAAAAATGTCTAATTTGTTAATGTGCAAATACGTGGATATCTGTTTCCTTCAAAGAAATAATATATAAATATTTATCTTTTATCTACCACAGGAAGAAGAATTAAAATCAGCTATCCTAGTGGTGTTAGCCAACAAGCAAGACATGGAAGGAGCTATGACAGTTGCAGAGGTTCATTCAGCCCTTGGTCTAGATGCTCTCAAGACTCGAACCTTCCAGATATTCAAGACTTCTGCCATTAAGGGTGAAGGGCTAGATCAGTCAATGGATTGGTTAGCCAATGCACTAGCCAGTAGAAAATGAGGAGACTTGTGGTATAGCGAGAGTACAGGGAACAGTGTAGTGTGTGCGTGAGGTTGTCAACCCTGGCTAAACTGATGGATCTTTGATCTTCGACACCATGATGAAGTCCTACAACCTAAAAGTAATGAAGGTGAACATCAAATTTTTCTTCTGAATGTTGCAGTCAATAACAGCTCTTGATGTCATGGTTTCCTGGGGATAGATTCAGTCTGGTTAGTTGGGGACACTTGTGGTTTTCACTTTTTATGTGTGTGAAAGTGGATCTCTGCAAACATGATACGATGTGTACATGATTTTATATCTAAGGGAATATCTTTCTTATCAAAGGCATGCAAGACAACAGAAACTAGAAACAATGACGATCTTGTCAGTTGAAAAATGACAACTACTCTCACTTATGATATATTGTAACAGGAATTGTCAAATTGCAGAAGTCAACTATATTTCAGAAATATTTGTATGTGATTTTGTCAGTTGTGTAGATTATGCTAACAGGCACACAAACCCATTCACCTCATACTGTTACAGTAGGAGCTCAGTTAATTTTTTCCCTTGTACTGCTGGAGGGAGTTAATGTGTTTGGTAGAATTATTTCATATCCTGACAGTAAAGTGATTTAGTTCAGTTAAATTAGACGAGACCATAGTTTGTTGAATTAGGTTAGAAACATTAGTCTTTTTGCCAAATCCTGACATCCTTCATAAATCTTCTCATGTGAGTTAAGAGTTATACTTTGTAAGACCAATGTACAAGTCAGCACTCTTGTTACTCTATTTACTGGTGAAATTAGATCGTAGTAATCTTAAGTTAGATCCTTTAGCAGTTTTTGACAGTTACTTTTACGACTTTATTCCATTGGTGTGGAGTGATTGGGAACTATATTCACATCTTTTGGCCACTGCTCTTGAAAACTGCATCTCGGATTCTAAAATAAAACAGCAAAGCATTTGTTGTATGCGAGAACAAACCACTTTCCCAACATCATTTTCCCAATGGTGTGATCTAGGTTTCTCTTTCTTTATTTTGTGTTTTTCTGTTGTTATGTTAATCAATCACTCAGTTCATCATTCAGAATGTAGTTGTGAGAATGAAAAAATAATGAAGAATAGAAAACTGATTACTGTTTTGTAATTTTTAAAATATTTTTGTTGACTCAATGATAGTGAATCAGCTCAAGGTAAAACATTCATTATCAATGTAATCTGGAATATCGATTGGATAATAGATTTATTACATTTGACTCTTATAGGTGGGTTCAATTATCTTCATGTTTTCTTAGTGTTTGTTGGTGCTTTTATGTCATATTTCTTGGATTCAATATTACTGCTAAAACAATACTGAGTGATTCTTTTATCTTTGATCTTAGATGTAAAAAGTACAGGAACAATTCAAACAATTAACATGGGGGTACATTAATTCTGTTATATATTCAATCCAGTGGTTATGAACGTGTGTCCTGAGGCCTAATGCTTTTATGTAGTGAACAGATTACAGTTGTAAACACTTGGAGAATTAGGTTTCTACTTTTATGTCATGTTGGAACAATTTAAACTCTGAAGAAACTGGCCACAGAAACTATTTGTTGTGGACCCATTGGCTCGAATGTCCTTGTTTCTATCCTGCTCTCAGTGAATTCTTTTTTAGTGTACATATAAAACTTGACATTCAAGAGCAACTATGTAATTTAATTAAGTTAAGCGTTTGTAATATGGAAAATTAAAAAAAGAAAATGTGACTGTTTGTATTTCAGCTCAATCCTGGGAAACTATCCTGTATTGTGTGTGATAGTAAAGGTTCTTTTTACATGGTATATCTTAAGAAAAAAGCAAGATACAGTTTCATGATTTAACCATATATTGTTTTGCCTAATTGGGTGATTTGTGGAATGATTTATGTCACTGTAATTTATTATTTACAAAAATGCTCAAATTAATTATGAAATATTTTACATGTATTATATTTATGCTTAGGCTTTACAAAACAAAACTATACGTTTATAAATAATATGGATAATAGGATATTTAAATAGCAAAACATGCATCACCTTGGAGAAAAAATATGTATGTTGAAATTTGAGATTTATTGGAAAGTGGAGCATAAGTCACTTCAGTATTATTTGTACAGGTCTTAATTTCAAAGTAATTAGCCAAAGAGAGAATTTATCAAGCGGTTCTAACTGATGACTGAAC
>BOPN01011566.1:0-10000 GCA_017312705.2 Penaeus japonicus | reverse complement strand
GACGGCGTCCCTGAAAATGTCCTGGTGAGGAAGTGGGTTCCTCAGCAGGACGTTCTCGGTAAGGATCGTGGCTATAGGAAACACTGAAATACCTGGGCGGCTAGGACTCTCTGCAAGAATCAATTCACAAAATTTCATGAAACAAGGTGAATGATTTGATGTATAAATATTCAGTCTCTCATGAACGTCAAATGATTCAAGTTGTCCCCTTACCCCCCCTCCCATCCCAGCACATCCGAATGTGAAGGTGTTCATCAGCCACGCCGGCCTCCTCAGCACGCAAGAGGCCGCCTACCACGCCACGCCCGTGCTCGCTCTCCCGATCATGGCAGACCAGCCCAGGAACGCGGCGAACATTAAGGGCGCCGGCTTTGGCTTGGCACTGGAGTGGGAGGAAATCACGGTCGACCTCGTGCTTGAGACACTGCGCGACCTCATCGATAACCCGAGGTGAGAGGAAATTCTTTGTGTTTTTCTGGACATATTGTGGCGTGATCTTCGTGCGACGTTGTGAACCCATTTCCTATTACTACATAACAGATACAAGGCGAGCGCCGAGGAGATATCGGGTGCGATGCGCGACCAGCCAGTATCGCCGAAGGACCGCGCCGTCTTCTGGACAGAGTACGTGATTCGCCACCAAGGCGCTCGGAAGCTGAGGTGCCCCGCGGCAGACCTCTCGTGGGTCGAGTTCCTCATGCTGGATGTCCTGGCGGCTCTCCTGCTGGCCGTCTGCGTCTCCTTCGTACTCCTGAAGCGCCTCGGACGGGCTGTCTGTCGGGCCGTGTGCCGAGATGAAAGCAAAGAGAAAAGAGATTAGTTTATTTACGTTGTGAGTGGAAGAAAGAGAGACAAAGCAGAAGTAGCTACAAGGGAAGTCGCTTGGAACTTAATTAAGAATAAACATATGAAGTAATCTTTTATTCGAATCTTACGGAACACATTAGTCGTCCGCCGAACTAAGGTTTAGGTTTTTGCCTTCAAGGCTATAGATCGTCCCCAGATTACTATAGCTGCATGTGCTCTCCGTTGTGGATGTTAATAACCTTTATATAAGTGACAGTTAACCATATTAACACAAAATTATTTGATTTTACTCATATAAGACTTTTATACTTTTTCTAAATACAAGCAATCACTTGTTTTTTTTTCCTTTGGGCCAGGAAGAAGGAGAAATTAGGATAATCTAGGCTACGTTTGATTAGGTAAGTCTTAAAGGCGCTGTCACACAAACATATTTTCCGTCGTTTTTTTCGTCAATTTTCAAAAATGGTCAATTTTTGGAGGCGCGCAGTCACACGAGCGCTTAACCGCCAGGAGCCATCGGCTCAGTCACGTGATACTCGCCTCGCAGTTGTAAACAATGGCGTCGACCAAGCGACAGTGCGTGGCTATGCTAGACTTTGTTTTAGCAGATGATGAGCGTAACAAGAAAAAGCAAGAAAATATTCTCAATCAAATATTCCTCTGAAGGGCGTGTGTCCATGCACAGTCCATGGTGTTTCAAAGCTGGAGGAGAAATGGGGCGCTCTGCGGCTGACGGATGTAAACAATCAAATCGAGCACTTAAAACAAATTTGATTTATGCAAATAAAATTTAGATTTGCATATTTCTGTTTGGTATTTTTATGATATATATAAGAAAAGTAAATTTCATTAGATTTGATTATAATTAATGATTTAAAACAAATACGAATATTTTAAAATATAATTCTTGATTTGAGTTTTCCCGCGAAAACTCAGAATTATCGTCTGACTAGAGAACGACAATTCGCTCAAAAATTGACAAATTTTCAGAAAATTGACGGAAAAGTACTAGTGTGACAGCGCTTTAAAGGTTACGCAAGGTTTCAGACTGAAACAATATCTTCTTACGACCTTTACCTTTTAGGGACCTTTCAAATTCATCAAAATGATTCTGTGTTGACCATTAGAAATAATAACATTTCCCATTTTTCTTGAATGAAACGTTGTGTGAATCGTATTTATAGTTACTATTGCGGTAAAAACATGTATTAAGGATAAGCCAACGTCAGGGTTTGAGGATGATCCTTTTGGGTATTTTTCCTGACAATAGTTGGAGAGTTTGTAACGTCGCGTTTTCATTATAATTTTCATTTTAATGCACGGTCTACACGGGTACTCAGTAACACAATTAAAACCATGAGGCTGACATTTTGTTTTGATTTCCTTCTAATGTTGCAAAATTCACTTGGCTCGGGTTTGTCTTAGAGGAATCCATGTCTATATTCTGCGATCTCCCAGCTATAGCTTTTATTTCATTGATCGTGTCAGGTGATCTCTATCACGAGCAAGTATTTATACAAGTCAGAATTGCATATCTTAAGCACTTTTTCTACTTTTTGGGGTCTGTTTAATTTCTTAATAACGGACTTACTGCACACTAATGCACTCAATTTCCGCCTCCGTGATATGAACCGTGTCGTTTGAAAAGTAGAAATTAAAAACTGTATATATATTTGAACGTAGGTAAATTGCTGACACAGTAAACTGAGCCAGTGTCACGGGAACATCAGCGTCCGAGGGTTACCGTTTGAGGTCTGGGAGATTCAGAGGAATAGTAACCAAAAGACTTTTTCAAGTTCAAAGGTTTTATTGCGTCGTGCCCTTTTTACCTTTTTAAAATTTAATAATTAAAGTGTCTATTGGGACCAGTGCCTTGCCCGTTTTATGTTTATTTCTTTTAAATCATTTATTGATTAAAAATTCATTTGGATTGAATTTGAATTTTACCTAATTCCACTGACTGTAACTGTATTGTTATTCAAATGTTATACTATAATTCATCAACTGGCGACACAATCTAACGCCTTGCTCAGACTTAGTAAGTAAACGACATTATTTGAATATTTAGTATTTTGCAAACAAGAAAGACCAAGAGACGAAATGAAAGAAAGGAAATAACTAAGCTTTCCCTCTGACGTCCACTAATATCCCTCCGCGTCGTGCTCTCTCGTCAGGCCGCTCGAGAGGGAAACTTACTAAGTCTGACAAGGCGTTCCTCTCTCCTAGAAGGGAGGTTCTGATGAGTCAACATGTTGCACATATCACGCAAGGAGGCGGCCTGGCCTGGAAAAGCTGAAACGCTTTCTCTGTTTTATGTAACAATACTGTGTAATACAGGAAGTGAAAAGGAAAAGAAGGGAAACAAAATAGTAGAAAAACTTGCATCTACGTGAAATTGATTATATTTCATCAAGGGTCTCCTCTACCAAAGAAACAAAATTATATACCATCAAATTTCTATCATTCAGGTTTTATTCATTTTTAACCTTTCCTTCTATTTCCCTTCCTCCCCCTCTCCCTTCCCAAACCAGTTGTCCAAAAGAAGAGAGAGAAAGAAAAAGAATTCCTCGTGCGAATAGCACATTATTATACACGAACACAAGGAAAACATGTACCTAAGACGGAGCCAAACACCTTACCTTAGTTTGGTCACGTGGTTTCAAACAAATAGACAAAGGATATGTTTGTCTCCCACCCCGGCGTCAACGAAGTGACAAGAGGCAACACCGAAGATCATGCCCCGTTCTCTCTTACGATACGATGTTATTTTCTTATCTTTATGCATTCCCGGGGTTTCGCTGCGGACCGTTATTGATTCTTATGGACAGGGGAATATAGGATGACATGCATATATAGGGAAATCAATTCGGAAAAGATATGCTAGCTTGTGATGGCGGCGCGTGGCCTTCATGGCGGCTTTTCCATTGAGGACGAGCTCCAACAGCCACAGTCTGCCGGTCTGCCGCATTCGGAAAGAAGCCCGGAATGAGTCAGCAAAACGCAGAAGCCATTCCAGCAATGCTCTCTTGTGCTTCACTCAACCAAGAATAATATCTGAGGCATTTCGTTGTGAATTTCGTTTTCTTTTCCGTGAGCCAGTGCGGAACGCATTGGTTTGAGAGATGCACCCAAAAGGACTTTTCGTCGCTCTTCAACACAGTAATTTTCTAATGATAAATACCTACTCTTCTGTGTCCGTGTCTACGGATACTCCTCTCCACCCACTACAGAAACCGGGCCTTTAGCCACGCCGTCTTCCTCCTCCAAGTCACCTTTGTGTTCTGAAATCCCAACTCCTAACCCCCTTATGTTAACGCCTTGCCCCGACGTCGTCCACAGAAGACTAAACTGCCAAGCGACCTCTTCCATCCATCTCCCTCATCTGCACCGCCATCCTTCCCGCTCATCCTTCTGGTCTCCGCCATCCTTCCCACTCATCCTTCTGGTCTCCGCCATCCTTCCCGCTCATCCTTCTGGTCTCCGCCATCCTTCCCGCTCATCCTTCTGGTCTCCGCCATCCTTCCCGCTCATCCTTCTGGTCTCCGCCATCCTTCCCGCTCATCCTTCTGGTCTCCGCCATCCTTCCCGCTCATCCTTCTGGTCTCCGCCATCCTTCCCGCTCATCCTTCTGGTCTCCGCCATCCTTCCCGCTCATCCTTCTGGTCTCCGCCATCCTTCCCGCTCATCCTTCTGGTCTCCGCCATCCTTCCCGCTCATCCTTCTGGTCTCCGCCATCCTTCCCGCTCATCCTTCTGGTCTCCGCCATCCTTCCCGCTCATCCTTCTGGTCTCCGCCATCCTTCCCGCTCATCCTTCTGGTCTCCGCCATCCTTCCCGCTCATCCTTCTGGTCTCCGCCATCCTTCCCGCTCATCCTTCTGGTCTCCGCCATCCTTCCCGCTCATCCTTCTGGTCTCCGCCATCCTTCCCGCTCATCCTTCTGGTCTCCGCCATCCTTCCCGCTCATCCTTCTGGTCTCCGCCATCCTTCCCGCTCATCCTTCTGGTCTCCGCCATCCTTCCCGCTCATCCTTCTGGTCTCCGCCATCCTTCCCGCTCATCCTTCTGGTCTCCGCCATCCTTCCCGCTCATCCTTCTGGTCTCCGCCATCCTTCCCGCTCATCCTTCTGGTCTCCGCCATCCTTCCCGCTCATCCTTCTGGTCTCCGCCATCCTTCCCGCTCATCCTTCTGGTCTCCGCCATCCTTCCCGCTCATCCTTCTGGTCTCCGCCATCCTTCCCGCTCATCCTTCTGGTCTCCGCCATCCTTCCCGCTCATCCTTCTGGTCTCCGCCATCCTTCCCGCTCATCCTTCTGGTCTCCGCCATCCTTCCCGCTCATCCTTCTGGTCTCCGCCATCCTTCCCGCTCATCCTTCTGGTCTCCGCCATCCTTCCCGCTCATCCTTCTGGTCTCCGCCATCCTTCCCGCTCATCCTTCTGGTCTCCGCCATCCTTCCCGCTCATCCTTCTGGTCTCCGCCATCCTTCCCGCTCATCCTTCTGGTCTCCGCCATCCTTCCCGCTCATCCTTCTGGTCTCCGCCATCCTTCCCGCTCATCCTTCTGGTCTCCGCCATCCTTCCCGCTCATCCTTCTGGTCTCCGCCATCCTTCCCGCTCATCCTTCTGGTCTCCGCCATCCTTCCCGCTCATCCTTCTGGTCTCCGCCATCCTTCCCGCTCATCCTTCTGGTCTCCGCCATCCTTCCCGCTCATCCTTCTGGTCTCCGCCATCCTTCCCGCTCATCCTTCTGGTCTCCGCCATCCTTCCCGCTCATCCTTCTGGTCTCCGCCATCCTTCCCGCTCATCCTTCTGGTCTCCGCCATCCTTCCCGCTCATCCTTCTGGTCTCCGCCATCCTTCCCGCTCATCCTTCTGGTCTCCGCCATCCTTCCCGCTCATCCTTCTGGTCTCCGCCATCCTTCCCGCTCATCCTTCTGGTCTCCGCCATCCTTCCCGCTCATCCTTCTGGTCTCCGCCATCCTTCCCGCTCATCCTTCTGGTCTCCGCCATCCTTCCCGCTCATCCTTCTGGTCTCCGCCATCCTTCCCGCTCATCCTTCTGGTCTCCGCCATCCTTCCCGCTCATCCTTCTGGTCTCCGCCATCCTTCCCGCTCATCCTTCTGGTCTCCGCCATCCTTCCCGCTCATCCTTCTGGTCTCCGCCATCCTTCCCGCTCATCCCCATTCGTCGGTCATGTTCCTCGGTGCCTTGATAGCGTCTTCCCTTTATTTCTCGGTGTCTTGTGTCTGTTCATGTCATCCTCAGACCGCGTTTGTCCCCCTGTAATCGTACCCTTTGGAGAAGCATCGCTAGCTTATTCTTACGCACGCATTCTTATGTCCAAGTATGTATCGTGCTTCCATTTTTTCTAAATGATGCTTCCACATTAATTCCACTTGTGTTTCGGACCTGCAACGACCGTGCATATCACAGTTGACAGACGGCAAGGAGAGAGCACTGGCAAGTAGTCCTCATGGCGAGTGAAGGTCGTGGTCACACTAGCGTTATGAGATCGTAGGCGTGGAAGCAACTAGAAGAATCATTTTGGATACGACGTATGTGTAACTGTGCATGCTATCGTGTTGTTAGGCGAGTTATCACATTGCTTTTGTAGCGCTGAAGCTTACTGTTCCGAGAGAGACAATCTGAAGGATCTCACTCGAGTTCAACAAGAAGGGGTTGCATTGGAGGGAAAATAATTTCGATGCAGGTATGGGTCAGTGTGTTGTGCTATATATTCATGCTACAATATATATACTCATATATATACACACACACGTATATATATATATATATATGTATGTATTTTCTCTTTCCTCATTCGTCGGTCATGTTCCTCGGTGCCTTGACAGCGTCTTACCTTTATTTCTCGGTGTCTTGTGTCTGTTTCTGTCCTCCGCAGACCGCGTTTGTCCCCCTGTAATCGTACCCTTTGGAGAAGCATCGCTAGCTTATTCTTACGCACGCATTCTCAAGTCCAAGTATGTATCGTGCTTCCATTTTTTCTAAATGATGCTTCCACATTAATTCCGCTTGAGGTTCGGACCTGCAACGACCGTGCATATCACAGTTGACAGACGGCAAGGAGAGAGCACAGGCAAGTAGTCCTCATGGCGAGTGAAGGTCGTGGTCACACTAAAGCGTTATGAGATCGTAGGCGTGGAAGCAACTAGAAGAATCATTTTGGATACGGCGTATGTGCAACTGTGCATGCTATCGTGTTGTTAGGAAAGTTATCACATTGCTTTTGTAGCGCTGAAGCTTACTGTTCCGAGAGAGACAATCTGAAGGATCTCACTCGAGTTCAACAAGAAGGGGTTGCATTGGAGGGAAAATCATTTCGATGCAGATTTCGGGTCAGTGTGTTGTGCCATATATTCATGCCACTATATATATACACATACATATACACACATACGTATATATATATATATATATATATATATATATATATATATATATATATATATATATATATATACATATATATATATATATATATATATATATATATATATATATATATATATATATATATATATATATATACATAACATATATATATATATATATATATATATATATATATATATATATATATATATATATATATGTTATGTATATATATATATATATATATATATATATATATATATATATATATATATATTTATATATATATATAATATATATATATATATATATACATATATATATATATATATATATATATATATAGAGAGAGAGAGAGAGAGAGAGAGAGAGAGAGAGAGAGCAAATCCTTCTTGCAAGTGATCGTAAACTGTTCATAACCATGTACAGCTAGAGAGACAAAGATGCCATTCCACTCTCCTTGACGCCATCCCTGCCGCGGACGTCCCCTTCCGCGCGGCAGGTTAGATGGGGAAGGGGGGGAGGGGAGGTTGGGTTTGCGGCGTAGCAGGGGAGGGAGGCTGAAGAGAGGGGGTAACAGATGGGACTTTCTAATTTCTAATTCGGAGATTTTTAGGTGCAACCCGTTTGGCATTCTTGCAAAACCTATTTGCACATAATTTCATTATGTGCAAACACACACACACACACACACTTACACTCTTCTTTCACTTCATCTTCCTCATCGTCTTGGCATCATCTGGCGCCCTAACTGCTAACCGAAGCAAAGACACTCCACCCGCAGATGACGCCTCCCGCCGGTGTGACACTGTGGGTGTGGGCGGCCTGCGCAGGCACGGTCCTGCTGAGCGCGGCGGTCGCGGACCTGCCTCCTCCCGAGAGACACTACGACATCCTGATCCTTCTGCCGATGTCCTCCACGAGTCACAGGAACATCTTCATGCCCGTAGCCGAGGCGCTGGCAGAGCGAGGCCACAAGGTGAGCTTTCGGTCAGCGGGACAGAGCGGCGCGCGGTAGGGAGAGGGTACCGTCACGTGGTACGTGTCTCATAGCAGGGCACCTAAAGGGGGTATTCTAGGAGTGGGTACATATAACTTACAGAGCATGAACACCTGAAGGAGGGGAGTTCATTGTCTCATCATAGATTCCGGATGAGAGTGCCAGTAACCTGACTGCTCCCTCAGGTGGTGATGCTGATCAACCATCCCCTCGAGTCGAGAAACCCAAACATCACGCTCGTCTTCCACGGCCTGAGCACCTTCTCGGCGGAGACTGTCAACATGTTCAAATTCCGCGAAGATGTGCGGGAAATCGCCAAGATTTACTCGGCGATGTTGCAGCCGATTGTGAGGAAGTTCTACAAGGTGCCGAAGGTGAAGAGGCTCTACGAAAGGAGGAAGGAGTTCGACCTCATCATCGTCTTCCACATGATGAACGAGGTGAGGCTTGGTCGGCCCTTTGGCCTCAACTAACTTCCGGCTTTATTTGGTTATAATACATACAGAATATCACACAGATATGCAGCAGGGGAGAGAGATAGACAGAGGGGCAGAATTGTTTATACACACACACATATATATGTATATATAATATATATATATACATACATATATATATATATATATATATATATATATATATATATATGTATGTATGTATGTATATAGTGTCTACATCTTTCTCTCCCATCCTCTTCCCGTCTCTGCATACACTTTCACATCTTCAGTGCCTCGCTCTTGATAGCATTAAGTCGGCCAAACCTACAATCTAAGTTTAAACATCAAACTCTTCCAATCTCTCATGGATCTCTGAGTTCTCGTCGCGGAGTGGAAAATTACCCTGGGCTCTCTCTGCTGCCTAAGACTTTCCTTTCACGGTCGGCGTCACTGGCTGAGTACGCATTCCTATTTGATAATAACAGCGATAAAAATGCAAATTCCAGGCCTCTTCTATTTACCATTCAGACGCCCATTAAGAAGCCTTCGTTCACAGGGCCGGAAAACGAAGGGGAAGCCATGTGAACACAAGAAGCTTCCTCGTGTTATGTCTTTTTCTCGGTCCCGTCTTCGGTTCTCACGCCTTTAATCACTTTTAAACTTCCTTTGCTTTGGGCTCCCACTTCTCTCGCTTGCTCTTCCTCTCTCCCTCTTCCCTCAGAGGCGAAATTTTCTTTGCACAACCCTTCAAAAATATTTTGCGTTTACTTGGGAGATTTTTTTTTGCCTTTTTTTCTTTCTTTTTTCTTCTTCCTTTGATGCATCACGGCGGTCCTTTTTTTTTTTTCTTTTTTTTTTACATTATTTTTACGGCCTTTATTTCTTCTACATCTACCACTAAATCTCGCCCTAAGTGTCTGTCTTCGTTCACTTCTCCCATCTCACAATCTCTTCCTTCATGCACCTCCTCCTTCTCTCAACTTTTCCCTTCCTTTCTTCACTTCCTCCCCCTCCTCCTCCCCCCTCCTTCCGCACTTCCTCAGACTCCTTCTCGCTTCACTTCCTCTCTACTCCTCATCCCCACTCGGCCACACACGAGGCTCGGCAGCCACTGGAGACAAGCACACGCAGTTGGTTCCTTTGTTAGGTGTGCACCAAGCCTGAAACAAAGCCGAGTCAGCTGGCCACACTCCGGGAAGGAGAACTGTCGGTGCGACGTCTGTTGGAGATGCGATAGAAGCCATCTAGGGCGGGAATTATCTCTCTCTTCCCTAGGAAATTTATGTCAGCTGCTTCTACACTTCCCAACATTTTCTCCCTGTCAGCATATATATATATATATATATATATATATATATATATATATA
>BOPN01011562.1:0-2500 GCA_017312705.2 Penaeus japonicus | reverse complement strand
TAGGAATGTTGCCCCCCATGTCTCAATTCCCTCCTATTTTTCTCTTATTTTTTTCATTCTTTCTTGCAAGACTATTTTTCCCACTCTTAATAACCCCATTCCTCCTTCAGATTTTTTTTTTTTTTACAAATGTATGTGTATGGAAAGGTATTTCTATCTTTTAGAAGTTTATTTATTCACATAAATATAATCATTCAAAATATTTCTTATGACTTTTTTCACGGAAATTATTCTAAAGTGTGTGATTTATATTATTTACATCAATATGCTACTATCTAATCTCATTCTCAGTTACTTCGTATTTTGTCTAATTCTAAATTGTTTCGTTAAATTGACGAATTCGAGCTTCATTTTTCTTCATATATCGTACATATCAGTCATGCTGAACTATAGCCCCGCCTGCCAAACGTTTAGACGTAAAACTGATTGCCGATCTGGAGCTAGAGATGCTACGGTTGTATGTAAGACGTTCTGTACATGCTGCGAGCTGACTATCCGACGGACCAGTTATTGCACAAAATATTTCCGATTTAGATTAGTTTCATCATTATATATATGATTATTCTCATATGTTTGGTGCGATTTTTTCATTATTTACGAGATTTAATTTATAGTAATAGCTAATTACCATGAAAATATCCTCATTGTGCCAATTTCAGTAACACTTCATGTTGTTTATTTTCCTTAACAAATACTGCATATATTCTAATAATCATATCTATATGTATATATTTGGAATTACTTAAAAAAAGACGTTAACTAGGTCACTTGGACTAGGTCATTTCGTATTCTAGCAGGTCATTCATGACCTTACTAACGTAAAATACTACTAAACAAATCAATTTATCTATCCTCGTACTTTTATTCTTATTTCAATCTTGTTTTACTATAATGACATATCGCTTTATCGTAATGGTCATGTAAAGTAAAAATGTAATTATTTTATCTACCCGTTGCACTCTTGCATTAACTGCTCTTATCTTTCTGTTCACAAACACACTTTGACACTGCAACTAGACTGCCATGGCATAAAACGAATATCCGGCGATTCGGTAAGACGACGTGTACCACCCTCATAATCATTTTATTTTGTTGAGTGGATAGTTGCTTGCATTATATTTTTTCACCCCAACCATATCCTTTCTACTAATCTCTCCTTTCCCACTCACCTATTGACGACTGAACACTTTCGTATTGAAAATGCTTTTGGACTTCATTTTCAGTCACTTTCATCCATCATTTTTACCAATCTTAGCTTTACAGCATTTCCTCTGTTAAAGAAAATAACCATTTGAGGACAAGATTCGCTTTCGCACCACATTTTCCCAGTCTCGGGCTACTGCAGCCCACCTCCTCTTTGCTCTTTCAGTGGTTCAAGTAAACCTTTTGAAGGTTGCTAGTGTTGCCTCACTCTACCTGAGAAACCTGTAGTTCAAGTTGTCCCTTTCGGGTCACTGTAAGCAACTCCCTTCTTTATCTATCATTAGTAGAAAAACTAAAATTAACTTAAAAAAATGCAAAGTCATAGAAAAAAAAGAAAAAAGAATGATAAAATATTTATTTATGCACGCTCCCTCCCCCCCCTCTCTGTTCGTCTTTTTTTTCTTCCCTTGGCCCTGTATGTATAAAGCTATCAGGCAGATATGCGGAACGCCAAGAACCACGAAATGAGGCCCAGAATGCGGTCGCCGGAGACACTACGGTTCGGGAGCTCAGCAGTAGTAGACGCCAAAAACGCCCAGAAGAGAAAGCATGGCTGTCATTTCTCAGCAAGCAAGAGTGCAGCGCCCGTCGAAGAAGACAGCCAAACACCCTCAACTAACGTTGAAGGCCTGTCTGCAAATTAACCAAAACGCAAATGCCAAGGACAGAATAATATAGAAAGCGAAGAACTGGAACCTGCTAGACGAGTTATATATAAATATAAAGTTATACAGCTTATGTGTATATATATATATATATATATATATATATATATATATATAT
Source organism: Penaeus japonicus (assembly GCA_017312705.2). NCBI lineage: Eukaryota > Metazoa > Arthropoda > Malacostraca > Decapoda > Penaeidae > Penaeus > Penaeus japonicus. The sequence goes on along the minus strand of BOPN01011562.1, from coordinate 514 downwards.
ATATATATATATCGATAGATATATCCGGCACGTAGGGCAACGAGAACGCGCCAACGACGTGCAGACATCACCACCAGAGTTTGAGGTTGACCATAACCTTCCAAAGCTTGACGAATCGTTCGCCCTTCAAAGACGACTTCAGCTTAACCGCTCGCGGAATCTATTTATAGTGACCCGGCAGGTCAGTTATAAGGTCGACCTGAGGTCAGACAGACACCCACTCTCACCCCGACTCTCGGACACTCCACACTCCCTCACGGACCCCAGCACTTTCGGCGGGGAGCGGTCAGCAAGCCTCGGCTCCCACTCCTCTGACGTGAGACACTCCAACATAACAAGACACCTCGGAATAGCCATCGCCACACAAACAAATATCACTATATTAACCGTGCCGTTATCCATCAATTAAGAGGACAAGAACAACCAGACTTTGTCTTCAAAAACCTTATATATATATCAATATACATATATATAAATATTTATATATATATATATAAATATATATATATACATA
>BOPN01011561.1:0-5000 GCA_017312705.2 Penaeus japonicus | reverse complement strand
TGCCATCGGGTCCTGGTGAGCATTCTTTCATTATTTAACAGCATTGATAAATTCTGATTCAGAGATTGGCGCCATTGTCATGCTGTTTCTTTGGTGACCATGTAAGAAACGTTTAAAGGCATAATTATCAGCAGTTGGATTATTAACAAGTCGTTTTGTTGCATTATCAAAGTAGTTATTGAACACTTTTGAAATTTGAAGTTTTTTAGAGTTGCTCGAGTACTGGTTAAGTTTTTGTTTATAATAGACGGATTTTGCGACCTTGATGGCGGATATTCCTGAATGCATCTCCATAAGTGAAAGGATATTTGGAAATTTTTCTCTGCAGTTGGTGTTTTTCTTTAATTAAAACTTTGATGTCAGGAGTGATATAGAGCTTATTAATGGATCTGGTCTTAACCATTTTAATTTTCGTGGGGGAAAAAAATGTTAAAAGATGCTATGAATATTGTGATGAAATTTTCATACTTCACATTAGCATTATTCCCGACATGAACAAGATCCCAGTTGACTGAGCTTAAGTGATTTAAAAATAATTCTATATTCATATCAGAGTAATCATGATATTGAATTTCAACCTTTTTACTTGTTGATTTATTTGAATTGTATAAAAGTCTGGCGTACACAGGGAAATGATCTAATATGTATAAATATATAATGGAGGACTCAGTTAAATTTGATATATCATTTGTCCAAATGTGATCTATCAATGCAGCTGATGCACGATGCACTCGGTTCGGCTTTGTTATACAATTGTAAAACATGTTTTCATGAAATAGATACTCAAGTTTTTTTACATTTGGGTCTTGTCTAGTTAAAAGATTTATATTAAAATCACCGGTAATATAACACCTTTTGTTTTCTCTGCTAATAATTCCTAATGTAATATATCATTTTTCTATAAATGTGGTAAATGAGGTCTTTGGTCGGAAATATATTATCCCAATAATCACTCTGTTTGTATTTTGATGAATTTCAACAAACAGCGATTCTATCATTGGTTCTTTTAATGTTAAATCATCTCTTGCAAAGGAGTGACATGAGTTTTTGGCAAATATGGCAGTGCCTCCACTTACGCGTGTTACATTATTGGTATACTTAGTGTAATTTGGGATGTTATAAAGATGTTGGATATCATCAGTTAATTTCGTTTTGCATGAGCAGATAGCGTCTAAATTAAATTCAAATGGTGCAATGCATTCCGTCAGAAATTCATCAAAATGTTCTAGTAGACTATGGATATTATAGGCCAGAACTGAATACAAAGGCTGTTGGTTTGACTCGTGATTGAGAGATTCATGAAAAAACATATTTATAATTCTGAAAGTTAAGTACACTTAGAAAATCATTATGAGATACTGAGTCATCATGACTGCTTTTGTTTACATTATAGTTTTCAAGGTTCATGTTATCAAGTACATTGAAAGGAATGGTAGAGTTAAGAGAGGTTGTATTAAAGATGGCATTATATAACTCATCTGCATTTACATTAGAAAATGAAAAAAAAGAAAGAAAGAAAGAAAGAAAAAAAAAAAAAAAACATTGTGGTAGGACATAATTCAGATGATCTTTATCTATTGTAAGAAAACATATAATTCATGAGAACTTCAACATGCCTGGTAAATGGAGGGAAGCTTCCTTGGGCGCGTTCCTTGTACGTCGGGGTTTGAAGGGCAGGCTGATGAATGTCCGTCAGCAGAACTCTTAGAGAGAGAGAGAGAGAGAGAGAGAGAGAGAGAGAGAGAGAGAGAGAGAGAGAGAGAGAGAGAGAGAGAGAGAGAGAGAGAGAGAGAGAGAGAGAGAGAGAGAGAGAGAGAGAGAGAGAGAGAGAGAGAGAGAGAGAGAGAGAGAGAGAGAGAGAGAGAGAGAGAGAGAGAGAGAGAGAGAGAGAGAGTAAGAAAGAGAGAGAGAGAGAGAGAGAGAGAGAGAGAGAGAGAGAGAGAGAGAGAGAGAGAGAGAGAGAGAGAGAGAGAGAGAGAGAGAGAGAGAGAGAGAGAGAGAGAGAGAGAGAGAGAGAGAGAGAGAGAGAGAGAGAGAGAGAGAGAGAGAGAGAGAGAGAGAGAGAGAGAGAGAGAGAGAGAGAGAGAGAGAGATTAAGAAAGAGAGAGAGAGAGAGAGAGATAGAGAGAGATGGTAGGTAGGTAGATGGATAGATGGATAGACAGGTAGAAAGATAGATAGATGGATATATTTATAGACAGATAGATAGATAGAGAGAAAGATAGATAGATAGATAGAGAGAGAGAGATTGAGAAAGATAGATAGATAGATAGATAGAAAGATAAATAGAAAGAGCGAGAGAGAGAGAGAAACTGAGAAAGATAGATAGATAGATAGAGAGTGAGAGAGACTGAGAAAGAGAGATAGAGATCTAGATAGATAGATAGATGGATAGAGAGAGAGACTGATAAAGATAAATAGATAGATAGATAGATAGAAAGAGTGAGAGAGAAAGCGAGAGAGAGAGAGAGAGAGAGAGAGAGAGAGAGAGAGAGAGAGAGAGAGAGAGAGAGAGAGAGAGAGAGAGAGAGAGAGAGAGAGAGAGAGAGAGAGAGAGAGAGAGAGAGAGAGAGAGAGAGAGAGAGAGAGAGAGAGAGAGAGAGAGAGAGAGATGGTGTGTGTGTGTGTGTGTGTGTGTGTGTGTGTGAGAGAGAGAGAGAGAGAGAGAGAGAGAGAGAGAGAGAGAGAGAGAGAGAGAGAGAGAGAGAGAGAGAGAGAGACAGAGAGAAAGAGAGAGAGAGAGAGAGATTAAGAATGAGAGAGAGAGAGAGATATATATATAGAGAGATGGTAGGTAGGTAGATTGATAGATGGATAGACAGGTAGAAAGATAGATAGATGGATATATTTATAGACAGATAGATAGATAGAGAGAAAGATAGATAGATAGATAGATAGAGAGAGAGATTGAGAAAGATAGATAGATATATAGATAGAAAAATAGAAAGAGCGAGAGAGAGAGAGAAATTGAGAAAGATAGATAGATAGATAGAGAGTGAGAGAGACTGAGAAAGAGAGATAGAGATCTAGATAGATAGATAGATAGAGAGAGAGACTGAGAAAGATAAATAGATAGATAGAAAGAGTGAGAGAGAAAGCGAGAGAGAGAGAGAGAGAGAGAGAGAGAGAGAGAGAGAGAGAGAGAGAGAGAGAGAGAGAGAGAGAGAGAGAGAGAGAGAGAGAGAGAGAGAGAGAGAGAGAGAGAGAGAGAGAGAGAGAGAGAGAGAGAGAGAGAGAGAGAGAGAGAGAGAGAGTGTGTGTGTGTGTAGTGTGTGTGTGTGTGTGAGAGAGAGAGAGAGAGAAAGAGAGAAATTGAGAGTGAGAATGGAAGGAGAAAAGAAGTGGACAAAGCACACACAAACTAATATACACAAACAGAAAACATCTAATCAAACAAAGGAATAGCCCGTTATGGGAGACGTGAAAAGGGAGACGAAAGCTTTAATGCTTGCGGCCCAAGAGCAAGCAGTCAGTCCAAACAGCTGTAATTAGACCCAAAATTGACTCAATATAAAGTCAATATAAAGTGTATGGGCAAAGGGATGGGACTGAAATACTTGGTAAGTGGGTGGAGCAAGACGCCACTGAAATAACACAGGTAAAGAGCGCGGACTGAGTCAGTTATAGAGAAAGACAGAAGCAGAGGAAGGAGGAGGAGAAGACGTAGAAAATAAAAGTAGATTAAGAATATGAATGAGAGAGAGGGGAGGATGAGAAAAAAATAATGTTATTCAGGCAAGAAGTACAGATATATAGGTCATTGACAAAAAGGAGATATATAGATGGAGAAATAGATCGACTGATAAATAGATAAACAGAAATAGATAGACATTTACATAGGTAGATAAAGAGAGGGAATGAGAGAGAGATGAGGTGAGTCACCTCTCATGATATTAACCAGAAAGACATCAACACTAATGTTCTTACAGATGTCGAGCCACTTCTATCTTTTGTTATGAGTAGTGATGATCAATATCTTATTCTGTTTGTACATATTTTTTCTTGTTATCTTTCTCTCTGAATGGTAGGAAGCTGGAATACTAGTTCATTAGGATTCCCCTTTACTAAGACCAGTTCACAATACAATACGTATATATATGTTCATGTAAGAAGTAAATATAATGTCTATGTAGAAGTAATGACACTCACACACTCTCGCACATTATGCACACTCTTCACGGACCGAGTCCTCGGGACAGACTCTCTGCCTCGAGGCGTCACTTGCCTACGTCGGTCTACCAGGTCAGCGGATCTGACCTGGTCCTAGGCATGGTGATCGCGTGATCGAAATACATAAATGATCACATGTTGGCTTGGACATGCCCTCATGCACACACAAACACCCATACGGAAATTTCCACTAACATCCACACGGAAATTTCCACAGTCATGCTAGGTTGTTGCATGTTTGTTTGAGGGTTTTTAGCATCACCAGCTACAGAGACGGTAGTCTGGCTAGTCGCCTCCCTGACATGCTCCCCCGACGGGGATAAATCGTCCCGATTCATCTCAGCCAAAGAGATCTCATCACGGACTCTGTGGTGACTAGGAGGTCTCAAGCAACAACAACAACAAGGACGAACGACATACTATCCACCAGGCTGCAGCCAACGACAATATAAATATAATGAGTGAAGTGAAAGTGAAGATAACCACCGTATACTGTGAGATCCCATCCGGTCAAGTCTCTGTATCAAGCTTTCTTGATCCTTAGAGAGTTGTGGCTGCTCTTTAATTAGCTTATCAGTCTTTTTGCTTAATAAGTGGCCCTGTTACGTGATAGGTAGCGCTGGGTTTGGTTGGGGCGACATCAAAGAATTCTGCAAAATATTCCTGATATGGTTGATATTGACAACGTCCACTCCCAGTACATCATCAGGGAAGCTAATAGCTTTGGAAGATCTCAAGAGAGAGAGAGAGAGAGAGAGAGAGAGAGAGAGAGAGAGAGAGAGAGAGAGAGAGAGAGAGAGAGAGAGAGAGAGAGAGAGAGAGAGAGAGAG
>BOPN01011558.1:0-5000 GCA_017312705.2 Penaeus japonicus | reverse complement strand
TAAGGAGAGAGATACTGCTTATTCTTTTCTTCCTTTGTATGTGTCTCTCTCCTTCTCTCTGTCTCAGTCTCACTCTCTATCTATCTGTCTCTCCATCTATCTATCTAACTCTCTTTCTCTTACCCTTCTTTCAAGCAGCTTTTTTATGTGCCTTTGCAACTTGGCTCTTCAACCACACGTGCAACCCTCCCTCGTTCCCTCCCTCCCTCCCTCCCTCCCCCTTCCCTCCCTATCATCCTCCCTCCCTCCCCCTTCCCCCTACGATCCCTCCCTCTCATCCTCCCTCTCATTCTCCCTCCCTCCCTTCCTACCCCTTCCCTCCCTCCCTCTCATCCTCCCACCCTCCCCCTTCGATCCCTCCTTCCCTCCCACCATCCCTCCCTCCTTCTCATCCTCCCTCCCTCCCTCTCATCCTCCCTCCCTCCCTCCTTCCCTCCTCTTCCCTCCCTCCCCGTTCCTTCCGCCCCTCCCCCTTCCCTCTCATTCTCCCACTCTCCCTCCCCCTTCCCTCTCATCCTCCCCCTTCCCTCTACCCCTCCCCCTTCCCTCTCATCCTCCCTACCCCTTCCCTCCCTCTTTCTCATCCTCCCTCCCTCTCATCCTCCCACTCTCCCTCCCCCTTCCCTCTCATCCTCCCTACCCCTTCCCTCCCTCCTTCTCATCCTCCCACCCTCCCCCTTCGATCCCTCCCTCCCTCCTTCCCTCCCTTCCCCTTCCCTCTCATCCTCCCACCCTCCCTCCCTCCCCCTTCCCTCCCTCCCTCTTATCCTCCCTCCCCCCCCCTTCCCACCCTCCCTCTCACCCACCCTCCCTACCCTCCCTCCCTCCCCTCCCCTCCAACCCCGCAAACACCCCCACTTCACAAGGCCTATAAATCGGGTCACCGCAGCCATCCTTTGCCAAATCCACGACACAGCAGATATATGACTGAAAATTCCGAGTCTGGGCATGACACGTGGATTTCCTGACCCTTGGTGGGGGGGTGGGGGATGGGAAAGGAGAGACTTGGGTGGGGGGGGGGGGGTAATAGGAGTGAGAAAAGGAGAGGAGAGAGAGAGTGAGGAAGAGAGGGGAAAGTTGGGGGGAGAGTAGTGGAGAAGAGGAAGAGAGGAAGATGGGAGAGGAGAGACTGGGGGAGAGGAGAGAGAGAGAAAGGGAGGAGAGAGAGAGAGAGAGAGAGAGAGAGAGAGAGAGAGAGAGAGAGAGAGAGAGAGTAAAATTGGAAATAGTGAATAAAGATAGGAATAAGAATGGTGAATACGCACATGTAGATTAATGTTACAGTAGACAGATATACGAATAATAATAATAATAACAGTAGTGATAACAATATTGAAAGTAATAACAGTAATGGTAAGAATGATAATGATGATAATAACAATAATGTTAATGATGATATTAACAATAATGATGATGATAATGACAATAATGATAATAGTAATAATTGTAATGATGTCAATAACAATGACAATAATAATAGCAATAACAATGACAAAAATAGCAATGATAACAAAAATATGATGTTAATGAAAGTAATGACGATAATGATAAAAATGATAATAATGATAATGGTGTTAACATTAATGAAAGTAACAATAATGGTAATGACCATAAAATATAATGGTGATAATGATTATAATGATGATAATAATAAAACATTACTAAGAAGAAGAATGTTATGGACAGATATATATAATAAAGATAATACCAATAATAATAAAAATAACGATGATGATAATAATGAGGATAATACTGATGACAATGACCATGATAATGTAAATTATAATGAATGTAAGAATTGATAGTAATGATAATCATCATAATTGTACTGATATCAATTAAAGTAGTGATGGTAATAATTACAATGCTAATAATAACAATAATAATAATGAAAATGATAACAATAATGATCATGACTATAATGATAATGATAATGATTATAAAAACCATGAGAATTATAACAACAATGATTATGATGATCATAATGATCATAATGATGACAAAAATAATAATGATAATGAGAACAATAATGATATTGACTAGCGATGATACTGATGATAGTAATGATAATGATAGTAATAATGTTCAAGATAATGATAATAGTAATAATTAGGATAATAATGATGATGATGATATAAATAATTATAATAATGATGAAAAGGATGATAATGATAATAACAATATCAATGATAATGATAATAATACTAATGATAATAGTAATGGTAATGATGATAATGATAATAATAATCATATTTTACCGTCATCCCCAACCCCTACCCCTAACGCCAACCCCCCACCCCATCCCCTACCCTTACCCCTCGTTCCCCCACACAGCTCAGTAGCCTTCTTTCTGCATGTGTAATTTATACCCATGAATCACGTGCGCAATCAAAAATATATTAGTTGGTTGGGGAAGGGAAGAACAAGAGGAAGAGAGAGAGAGAGAGAGAGAGAGAGAGAGAGAGAGAGAGAGAGAGAGAGAGAGAGAGAGAGAGAGAGAGAGAGAGAGAGAGAGAGAGAGAGAGAGAGAGAGAGAGAGAGAGAGAGAGAGAGAGAGAGAGAGAGAGAGAGAGAGAGAGAGAGAGAGAGAGAGAGAGAGAGAGAGAGAGAGAGAGGAAAATAGAAGGAAAAGAAGTAATTGAGTCAAGACAAGAGAAGAAGAATGAGGGAGAGAGTAAGGAGGAAAGAATGCGGATGAAAGAGAGACAGAAGTTGAGAGAAAAAGAAGAAGGGAGAGACTAGAAAGGAAGTAGAATAAAGTTGAAAATATGGAAAGTGAATGAGAATGAGGCTGATAAGGAAGTCGAGATAAAGAGAATGTGAGAGAGAGTAAGGGCGAGAGAAGGAGAGTGAGAAAATGAAGAAGAGAAAGAGAAAATGAAGGAGAAAATGAAGACGAGAGAGAGAAAATGAAGGAGAAAATGAAGACGAGAGAGAGAAAATGAAGGAGAAAATGAAGACGAGAAAGAGAAAATGAAGGAGAAAATGAAGACGAGAGAGAGAAAATGAAGGAGAAAATGAAGACGAGAGAGAAAAAATGAAGGAGAAAGTGAAGACGAGAGAGAGAAAGAAAGTGAAGACGAGAGAAAGGGAAGGAGAAAGTGAATACGAGAGAAAGAATGAAGCAGAAAGTGCAAACAAAAAAAGGAAGAAGGAGACAGAAAGCAGAGTCAAGAGAGGATCGATAAGTGTTCCAGAAATGCAGAAAGACACTTAAGTGGTTGTTAGTGGTGCAAGGTAATGAAAAGAAGCTGGATTCTACTTAGGTATGTGTGCGCGTGAGTATCGGGGGAGGGGGGGGGGGTATGTATGTTTATATGTGTGTGTGTGTGTTTTAATTGTGTATTTATTACTATTAGAATAAACACTAAATACATCACTTGATAATAGATATGATATTGATGATATAGGTAATAATGATGATTATGATGATAATGATAACAATAATAATTTTTATAATGATGATAATACTAAAATAATGATAGTCATAATTATCGTGATGATAATGATAACAATAGTATCATCAATAACAAGAGAAACTACAGTATTGATAATAATGATAACAGTAATAATGGTGATGATGATAGTAATAAAACCATTACTACTGTAGATGATAGTAATAGTAATGGTAGTAATCATAATGATAATATAAATGGTGATACTGTCACTAATATTAATAATGATGATGATAATAATGCTGGTAATGATAATGATGTGAATGATAATGAAATGAGGATATAATTATTATTATTGTGGTACTAATAAGAACGATAGTATGATACTAATGAACCTCATAATGATAGTGATATCAATAATAATTACAATAGCAATAAAAGTGTTAAGAACAATATGACAAGAATCATTATAACAATAAGAATATTGATGGTAATGATGACAATAATGATAATGGTCAAAATGATAATGAAAAGGATACGAATAGTGATGATGATAATGATAGTAATGATAATGATGATAGTAACGGCAAGTATGATCATGAAAAAAGATAAACCTCAAATTAGTCAAAATAAGAAACAAGACAAAAAGCAATTTATCAAACCATTTGATCAGAATCAGTACTTCCTAGGATCAGATACCAGGAATTAAAATGATAATTCAGTCCATAATTCAAAATTCAAAGTACTGTTGCAGAAAAAAAAAGAAAATCAAAATGATGACAGAATACATCCACGACGAACCTGGCCTGGTGAATCATGCCAGGATTTCATTTTGTAATTGTATTTTTAATCCTCGTATTTTAATAACTCGAGATTAATGCTATTGTGATTTCGTGGGTTAAGTGCCACGGTGTAAAATCCAGAAACAATGAGATTTATTTATTTTTCTAATCTCTTAACTGATTTGTTTCTGCTTTTGTTTCTTCTTTTCTATCAGTTTGTTTATTCTTATTTTATCTTTCTGACCAAAATTCCGATCTATTCTTTTATGTTTACTTAGTTAAGGGAAAAGGAAAATAGGAGAATTTATTTTATCTGTAACAGTGTGGGACTGTGTTAAGGGTGATGATTTTCTTTCATTTTTGTTCTTTCTCTCTTTATCCTTTTTTCTTATTTTTTTCCTTATGTTTGTGTTACTGTTTCTCTCTCTCTCTCTCTCTCTCTCTCTCTCTCTCTCTCTCTCTCTCTCTCTCTCTCTCTCTCTCTCTCTCTATGATTTGTCGTCTTCTTTAATTGTTTAAGCAAGAGTGGTGATAATGATAATATTCTGACAGTGTTCCTGTTTGTCTGATTGTATGTTAGTGTGTTATGGGGTGTAACTATGTAGGGTCATCGTTTGTATACATGTGATAATGTGCATGTGTGTGTGTTTGTCCTTGAGTATGTTTGCGTGTGTGCATGTTTGTTTTCTTGTGTGTGTGTGTGTTTGTGTGTATCTATGTGCAAGCGAACGTGAGTGTCTGTGTACGTAAGGGAGTATGTGTAAAACTTAAGGCTATATAAAAAAAATAAAAAAAAAAATAAGCCCCTTGACTACCTTGGGGG
>BOPN01011557.1:7500-15547 GCA_017312705.2 Penaeus japonicus | reverse complement strand
TTTTCATAAGAAAATTAAAGTACTTTTCTTATTTTGAATGATATAGAAGGAAAATCAATAAAAGAAGCATAATTTTCCCTCTTGTGCATTCCAGGAGAAGAAAGAGAAGGAAGAGACTCCAGAAAGGGAACATCTTGACGATAAACAGGTCGTCTAGCCGTGCCACGTTCTTATATGACGTCATGAATATTACGACATTCTTGAGACTATGACGTCATGAAAGTTATGGCGTCATGATGGTCGTGGCATCATGAAGATTACGACATTGTGAGAGTTATGAATGGTATGACGACACTAAGGTTGTGACATTGCTAGGTGTGTGATGACGGAAGGGTTGACCTGATGAAGGCAGTTTTGTATGGTTGTTATGTGATTAATGCTGTGGTTTGCATCAGTTTGCAACGTATATGACAAGTCATTGATAATTTTATTCTATTTTACATATTATTATATCTATGTTTTTAAACATAAAAATGTCTTAAAAATGAAACTTGTTTTTTTAAATAAATGATTAAAAATATCTATGGAAATTTAGTCTAACCTACTTTTTTAGGTGGAAGGCATTTGCCAAAGCCTTTAATAAATTTTCTTTTTTTTTATATCCGTAAATTTTTAAATCTCAAATGCAATTCCATTACGGGGTACAAAGCTATATTTTCATGCAGTCTTAGGTAAACCATGAGAGTAACAAAATCATTTTCTTGCATACATAAATACCAGAATATAGAGAGACATTTTACTTCCACCTGAGCTATAGTAAGGTAAAGAAGCAAGAAAAAGGCATCACATGAGAAGCCACTTTCACAAATTCTTTCCCGAATTTACCGTTCTTGTATATGCTTGATATACAAACAAGCGCACACACCAATGTTTATGGAATTCAAAACATTTCTAAATTCAATGACATTTATTGTAATTCTCAAAAATAAAAATCACTATATACAAGGGATTTAAAAGGACATAATCATCTGAAACAACTACATATTAACTATATGTATATATGTGCACATATATATTCTCTCATTATACATCCCAACTTCATCGCATCACATGCAAATCGCTTGAGAATTTTCCAACCGAGATCCCTCACTTTGACTTCAAAAGTAGTTCATATCCAATAACTAGGTTTCTGCTCAACTTCACTTGTTTTAATAGTTGAGCAGAGTTCCTCAAAAGATATCTCAAATCTAAGAACTCCCCTCACTTCCATTGACAACCTATAATCATTTCTACCCGTGTTCCACAACTGGTAGTCTTTGGACAAATTTTCACATGATTCAACTAAGGTGTTCTAGCATAGATATTTGGTTTTATGTATTCACATATTTATCAGGGTAATAAATAATTTTCAATCAAGAATCTAATTGATGTAAGTATAAAATATCTAACAATAACCATATTATGGAAAATTGAATAAAGATATGAGTAGCTGAGCTGTTTTAACTTAATGAAAATCACAGAAAGATCACCAAGAATCATTAATTCCCTAATCCTTACTTGACACGGGAGATGAAAAGGTTCAAATCCTTTTTTTTAATAAGTACAGAACTCAGCCGAAGTTATAATGTAACCTTTGTCTTAATCATTTTTTTTCTTATGGATAAATTTGTGTTTTTTTACGTTTACTCCAGCCTACCAGATCCCCCTTAGTGAAGTACAGAAGACAACCAGAATCGCTCTACCGAGCAATCCACTTCCCTGCCACCTACCAAGTCCTGGTTTGCATAAGTACAGAAGACCACCATAATTATATCACAGAGAGACCCTCAACTATCATTATCTGCTTTCTTTCTTTCTTCCTCCTTCATTGACACGAGTTTTTCATTCAATTTGCACTTCAGATTACCAAGAGGAAGAGACCGTACTTCGACATCTGGCACACAGCTCCTCCCCCGCATCTGCTGTGTACTTGCGACACCTTAGGCATTTACCTCCACTGGATTTGCTTGCTTCCAGTGAAAATCCGTCTCTTCCTTCTGAAATACGTTGCAGCCCTTGTTACAGACAATGTAATATGAAGAAGTGGGGAGGAGGAGGAGGAGGAGGAGGAGGAGGAGGAGGAGGAGGAGGAGGAGGAGGAGGAGGAGGAGGAGGAGGAGGAGGAGGAGGAGGAGGAGGAGGAGGAGGAGGAGGAGGAGGAGGAGGAGGAGGAGGAGGAGGAGGAGGAGGAGAAGGAGAAGGAGAAGGAGAAGGAGAAGGAGAAGGAGAAGGAGAAGGAGAAGGAGAAGGAGAAGGAGAAGGAGAAGGAGAAGGAGAAGGAGAAGGAGAAGGAGAAGGAGGAGGAGGAGGAGGAGGAGAAGGAGAAGGAGAAGGAGAAGGAGAAGGAGAAGGAGAAGGAGAAGGAGAAGGAGAAGGAGGAGGAGAAGGAGAAGGAGAAGGAGAAGGAGAAGGAGAAGGAGAAGGAGAAGGAGAAGGAGAAGGAGAAGGAGAAGGAGAAGGAGAAGGAGAAGGAGAAGGAGAAGGAGAAGGAGAAGGAGAAGGAGAAGGAGAAGGAGAAGGAGAAGGAGAAGGAGAAGGAGAAGGAGAAGGAGAAGGAGAAGGAGAAGGAGAAGGAGAAGGAGAAGGAGAAGGAGAAGGAGAAGGAGAAGGAGAAGGAGAAGGAGAAGGAGAAGGAGAAGGAGAAGGAGAAGGAGAAGGAGAAGGAGAAGGAGAAGGAGAAGGAGAAGGAGAAGGAGAAGGAGAAGGAGAAGGAGAAGGAGAAGGAGAAGGAGAAGGAGAAGGAGAAGGAGAAGGAGAAGGAGAAGGAGAAGGAGAAGGAGAAGGAGAAGGAGAAGGAGAAGGAGAAGGAGAAGGAGAAGGAGAAGGAGAAGGAGAAGAAGAAGGAAGATGAGGAGGAAGAGGCTCAGGAAAAAATTAAGACTGACAGACTTACAACCATCATCTTCTCATTTCTTTTCAAACCCCAGATTATGTTTTAAAATAACAAGAAGAAGAATAAACCTTATATCTCAGTAATATCAAAGAATAAAATAAATTAACTTTTGAATCACAGTCATGCCTTTTTTCAACAACTACCAACCAAAATGCCAATAATTCTCTTCAAATAAAACCAAATTCATGTCCAAGAGCTAGATTCTCATGCAAATGACCTTAGTTACTTGGAGTATCTTCTACCCTGAGACTCTAAATAAACTCTCAACAAACCTTCATCAGGGAGAAGTATAACTCTTGAAACCAACAGCAATTCGCAAAGACCCGAGTCCACCGACTCCTTTTGTCTCTGGAGAAGCTGAAAGTACGAAGGAAGCGATTAATTGATCCTTCAAAGAAGCTGAAAGTATGAAGGGAGTGATGAATTGATTGACTGGTCTTACTTCCTTTGCTGTGTCAATGTGGATGGTCTTCAGCTGTGTCACAAATGAGGTGATTATTGCACCATAGGGGAAGGTTCAGATGCTGAACGATAAACATACTACAGAGAATAAATCTTTCAATGATTTTGTATTTGAGAATATTTAAAAATGCAAAATTTTGTATACCAAAAATCATCATTATCATCATCATCAATATATCATCATAATAACAGCAATAATTATTTTAAAAAATAAAAAAAATAAGAAGCTGAAAATATGACAACATACCCTGAGCGCTTCTAACATATCCCCACCAGCTGTGATAGTGACTTGCAGCGTGACACAGTTTACATTGGGGTGACGTCTGTAGAGCTCATCGCGCACCTCGAGGCACCTTTCTATCCTGCTTGTGAGCTCTGGTTGATCCCAGGATGCTGGGAGACCATTGTACACTTGATGGAACACATGCCAAGCTGGGAAGGAATGATATATCCTTTACAGTTTTTTCAACAAGAGCAAAGACATACACAGACATACACACAAATACAATAAAAATCATATGCATTTAAACAAACAGGGACACATCTCTAATCACTTTACATTTCTTATTGTGGTGATGAAGGGTAACCTCCTCGGCCAAATGGGGCAGAATAGGTGCCAGGGACAGAAGGAGATGGTGCAGCAGGTTGTGCAGCACCAAGAGAGCAGACATCCGTTTGCTGCTTAGCCGACTCTCGCAGTAAAGTCTAGAGGGCCATCGGATATGTATTTTTTTATGTGTTATAGTACTGCCAACACCTATTGTGATCATGAATCAGTCACATATCACCCATAAGCTTATCAAATTTCAATCTAATGCTTTTTCTATGAAGGGAAAATATCAGAAGGACATGACATCACATGATATTACTCGACACTGCTTACCGATCCTTGATGACGGAGAAGTATAAGGCTGAGACAGTAGAATTAATAAATGCAAGAGAAGTGGCTGTGACACGGTGATACTCAAAGTTCTCATAGTGTTCCCACACCTGCAACAGTCAGACATTATGGTAAATTACTTATAAAATTACCATTTCTCTTGTCAAAAAATTATGAAGTAAAAATGCATTACAAAACTTGTAATCTTTCATTTTATTTTGAAGTTGCTGTTACATCATAATAATAAAGTCCTTAAGCTGTCAACAATTAACTATTTACAAATGACAAAAATGAGCACCCTATACTTTCAACATCCACTACTGTACACGTCTTATCTTAACCCACTCACGACGGGGGCATTCCAGCATTGAATGTCACAATGCCGGGGCTTTCGAGCGCTTAGGCCTAAATCAATTAAATGGCTGGCACAATATTGTGCCGCCCAGCCACTGTAAAGGGAAAGACAAGATAAGTTATCCTTAAAACGTTCTCAAACAAGATGCCCCAGGAATATTCCCCTTTTTCACAAACAAACTCCTCTACTAACTCTTTCAATGTGTCCTTTCAAGAGATGAAGCATGTATTGGTCCATTGGCTTAAGGTCAGCTACGGCGAGGCTGTGTTCGCATGGCTGATAGTCGCCCAAGGAAGCCAGTAGAAAGCGCAACACTGCTCGCACCTTCTGAACAGACTCCTTGCACTGGTCTAGTATATTCTTACCAACTGTGAGGTTGGTGTGGTTGGTTGCATGTGAAGCAACCCACCACCTGCAAAAGATGTACTTCAGCATAGAGAGAATTGCTATATCTATACCTGTTACTGACACAACAATCCTATTTCACAGAATGGCTTGGTAATCAAATAATATTCTGTATCATCATAACATACACTTTATCTCTGAATCACATACCTTAGGACATCTGCACCATAAACAGGATCTTTATTGAGATTCTTGCCACCATCAGTGACAATGTCAGGGTCAATGACATTATTCAGGGACTTGCTCATCTTCCTTCCAGTCTCATCTAGTGTGAAGCCATGAACATACAACTGCCTGTGATAGAGAAAACTTTGCTGTTAAAATCCTCTTCTTACATCCTACATCCTAATTTTTCTGAATTCCTTTACCAAGACATTTTTACTTCTTCAAGAAAAAGTTTTCCTATCCATTACTTATTGTTTTTTTTCCCCACTATTTTCATTGAGCGATGAATATGAAAAATGGCTACAATCCCTCCTCCCACTCACTTGTAAGGAGCCTTTCCCGTAGAAGCCACGGAAGTGAGTAAGGACGACTGGAACCACCCTGTAAACTGATCTACTCCTTCAAGGTACAAGTCAGCTGACGGGCCTCCCAAGACACTGTTCCAGGAAGACCCAGAGTCAAACCAGATGTCGAAGATGTCTGTACCCTTAAGATGAAAAAAAATTTGCTTAGTACACTGATAATCCTATAATAATCCACAATGCTAACCCACTGTTAATTGTAGAAATGTATATCTAAAAATAAAAGTTTGCAACACACAGGAGTAGCACATTATATCTGATATCTACAGGGGAACTTTAGCCCAGAAGACCTTACCAAACAAATATATAATTAGGAATTCTGTAATCAAAAATTCAAAGTTAGAATCTAGACTTAAAATCTATCAAAGTAATTGGTAGTACCTTAGTGGGTAATGGCGTTTCATTCTTCCTATGGCTTTCCACAAGTTCTGGAGGAAGCAAGTTTTCCTCGGGAAGTGTCCACCAAGAATCTGGGCCCTCTTGCTGCAAGACGTCGGCTACGTGTTCAATTATTCTTCTGCAATGGTAAAGTTCAGTTGATTTGTCTCAGATTCTTAAAATAAGAAAAAGAAAAAGTATTATTATCAGTTTACTTGTTTAAGATTTTAGAAGAGAATTCTTATATGAAAATACAATAGGAAATAAATACCATATGCTCTTGAAAATCCCATATATGTTTAACACAACAGAAACATAAAAGATATTCTTCTCTTTTCTTCTCACAACATAATGACCACACTTCTGATTTTCTATAATTCTTAAAAGTCTCTATTTTACCTATCAACCACAGGATCTCCTGTCACTTTATCATAAAAGACGGGAATGGGCGCACCCCACACACGCTGCCGAGATATGCACCAATAGGGTCGTCTCTCTAATTGGCCGATCATACCCGTTTGGACACTACGAGGCAAAATGGTCACATCTTGCAGCATTTCCTATGGGAGTAAATTTTACTGAGCTCACTACCAATTTAGGTGGCTTTAATATTCCTCTTAACAATATTTAGAGCAAGGGGCTTTAACTAGAAGTATCAAAAAAAAAAAAATAATAATAATAATAATAACAATAACAAAAGTCCTCCTGCAATTAGTTGAAACCAACTTACCAGTGCTTTCTCCTTTAGGATGTCAGTATTAATAAACCATTGCTTAGACGCACGGATGATAACAGGCTTCTTGGTTCTCCAGTCATAAGGATATGAGTGTACAAAAGAGTCCTTTGCCAGAAGTACAGTTGGACCCCCAAACCCATCTGGCTTCACTGTAATATAAGTAGGAAAATGTATTGGTATGTGGCATTTTCCAAATATGCAACAGATCATAATATGGGTAATATGAGAAATATTTTATATGAATCTATTTGATATTTCAGTCTATCAGTATACTGAAGTACTGTCTACATACTGGCATAATGCAAGCAGCAAGTGCAAAAGATAAAGAGATAAACTGCATCACACTCAATAAAATTACATAAGTGTGCAACTCTTTTCATCTTTTTTTATTCATCTACTTATCTATTCATCAATCAATCCTTTATCTATTCACCAATGCAAACAATAAATCAATTCCTGAATCACATCAAGGCACTTCAGAATGAGTTCCACTACAAACAGGCATACTTACCGAGCATTTGTGTAACAGTGTCATTTCCCTCCTCCAAGACCCTTTTTCCTGCTAGATCCAAGCCCATTTCTGGCGTGTAGCAGCCCCTGGCATCTACTTTACAGTCCTAGGGCAAGAACATGAAAATGGTCAGTGTTTCTAATGTATTAATACAAATCACATAAGTATATACCTATTTACTTCTAACTCTTACTTAACTTCCAGGTCATGAACAGAAAAAACTAATACAATGATTAAGTCACTGTTATTTCATGACTTTCCTGTTTTCATAATCATTCTTTTCTTTAGAATGACCAATTTACCCAAATATGCCAGAGTTGATCTAAAACACATGAACTTATTGAGGAAACATTTTATCAAAGACCACTTCATCCATCTTTAATCAACCCTCTATGGACATACCACTGGTATCTTGAAGTCCAGGGCAATGAGAAAATCATCGTGGCCGTGTGCAGGGGCCGTATGGACGAGCCCAGTTCCCTTTGACATTGTCACATGACTGCCAGGGAGACAGGGGCAGAGACGTTCAGCCAGAGGGTGACGATACTTCACTTCTGCCAGCTGACAACCTTGTCAAAAAGAGAAAGTGAGAAATAGTCAATGAAATATAATAATAAGAGAAAGACTCCTTTAGTAAAATCTATCCTGCTTGTCCATACAAAAGTTTTATTTTTCCTAACAAAAATACAAATAACAACTTATGAACAATCCTAACTAGAGCAAGCCATAATGCCAACCTTTCCTAGTATCATAAATAATACTTACTCCATGCAGCCCATACCTTCAAAAGAGCAGAGAATAGTAATGTCATTCCCCGCAACCTTTTTAAGTTCATCTAGAAGCTCTTCTGCCCAAATTAGTGCCGTTAATTTCCCTTCCCTCTTAATAAGAACAAGAGAATAGTTTTTATCTGGCGAAAAG
>BOPN01011557.1:0-2500 GCA_017312705.2 Penaeus japonicus | reverse complement strand
CATTTTCTTGACTTGTAGAAGAATGTTTGTAAAGATACAGAAATATCTCTGAAAATCTCTGTGAGAGGTTTAGTTCAGCCTCACTGCTTGAGAAATCTCTCAGCAGTAAGATGCATGCACTTGCTATCTTGTCGGTCAGACAGGCATTAGGCAAACATAATCATTTAGGAAAGTTTCACCATTACCTTGATAGTGTATCAGCTTTGCATAATTAGGAGGCTGTTTTCCCATTTCTACTTTGATGTCAAGGATGGCAGTGAGTGGCACTGTTTGACGTCTTCCTTCAAGCTTCAAGGGCACAGAGAGTTACCCCCCCTCCCCCATTATCCCTATATATACTTTTGCCTGAATGTCCCTTCTCCATGTGTCTGTGGTGGCTCCTCTCCTAGCCCTCCATACCATACCCATACATATTTCCTAAAATATCATGATGAATTAATGTTTCATCATGTGTTTTGCTTGCATAGTTTTCTTCATTTTCCCTGAAATATGAGGGGTAACTTTTTCAATAAAATTACTAGTTGTTTGGTAATTATTTGACAAAAAAACAACACATGACATACATTTGATAGTGTGTACAGTAGAGCTCCTCAAACAATAAAGACCAAATTTGACCTGTGGTAAGTCAAAAATCTTTCGATGATTTGCAGCTTGGGCCAAGGTTGGCCTGACATTTGTGGTTTGTAGAGATTAATGTGGTCCTTTCTGGATAATTGCTATATGAGTAATTCACAAAATATGATAAATCTTACAGGTTTACCCATAGTGGTCTTCAAAAGAGAATTTCTTTCTCATAACTATGTTGGTTGTATTCTATCTAAATTCACTTGAAGCTAGCTTTGGCTTTGTCTTATTACTGAACAATCTTATGTCCATCTTGAGAGTGGCGCATTGTCAAGCACTCCCATCAGTAATCCAGCAAGGAAAGTAACCTCTATCATTTGTATATTCTGATAAGATAGAGCTTGGAAAGGTTTCTTATATGATGAAAAGTTACTTGGGAGGTTTACAAGTTCTACCTTACCAGAAAATTTGCTGTGGAGGTTTGTTAGCCTTTGTTAGAACACCAAAAGCACTTTGGATTTCAAATTTGATATTAGGTTATGATTTAATGCTTAATTTTCATATATATTGACCAAAAAGTATAAATCTTTCCAATGAGTGTGCAAAAGAGCTGATGTATGCACTTTAGGTGGTTTGGCAAAGGAGTATTGTAGGTCAAGGATTAACAAAGTGTATGTACTTTTTTCCTTCTATAACTAATTGAATTCACTATAGTATATAATTTTTTTTTTTTCAGGAACTGAGCAGCAAGAGGACTAGTCATCTTCAGGAGCAAGATTAACTGAGCATTTGGTAAATTGATCCAGAGCACAAATCATGTTGCACATATTTAATAGATTGTGTCTCCAGACAGCACATGCTGGAAGGAAGTGGGTCAGCATTTCTTATTCCATGCGAAGAAACCTTAGCGCTGAAGTGCAGACAAACAGAAGCTTAGTACAGGTCAATGGCAAAGAGGCTTCTGCTTTTCTGCAAGGCCTTATCACAAATGACATGAACCACTTATTAGAAGGAGCAACCAGCATGTACTCAATGATGCTCAACACTCAGGGCAGAGTCGTATTTGATACCATAATTTATAAGAGGCATGAGGAAAGTTACGTAGTTGAATGTGACTGTGAAAAAGTGGACCATTTATTGCGTCATCTGAAGATTTACAAAGTGCGTAGGAAAATTGACATTAAACTTCTTGAAGACTTTAATGTTTGGGCTGTGTTTGAGCCAGAGTTGGATATGAATGACATTACGCAGGTAGATGTAGAGTCTTTGTATCTCAATCCGAAAGCAGAATCTGAGGTCCTCCTCCAGCTAAAAGACACTGTTACCGATGTCATTGTGACAAGAGACCCAAGGATGAAATATCTAGGACACAGGCTTGTCGTCCCCAATAAAAACCACATCACAGACGTTGTATCAGGTGCTGAACTTGGCAAGCACTTTTTCAAGCTGTTACGTTATAAGTTGGGCGTTGGTGAAGGGCTTCAGGAGCTCCCACCAACGAAGTGTTTGCCACTTGAAGCCAACCTGGATTACCTTCATGGAGTAAGTTTTCACAAAGGCTGCTACATTGGGCAAGAACTCACTGCCAGAACTTACCACACTGGTGTTGTACGCAAGAGGTACATGCCCCTCGTATTTTCTGGTGATGCTTCCAGTCTTGATTACGATACTAACATCATCAATGAAAAGGGAAAATCGGTAGGAAAGGTTCGAGGAATAGATGGTCAGTATGGGGTAGGGCTTTTGAGAATTAAAGAATGCTTAGCTGCTGAAATTCTGAAAGCCAATGATATAGTTGTGAAAACATTCAGGCCTCCATGGTGGCCCATTGAAGCTTCAAAAGAAAAAATGAATTAGACCTAATGGTCGGAGCAAACAAAGCCAGCATTATATATATATATATATATATATATATATATATATATATACATATATA
>BOPN01011556.1:5000-12500 GCA_017312705.2 Penaeus japonicus | reverse complement strand
TATATATATATGTATATATATATATATATATATATATATATATATATATATATATATATATATATATATATATATATTAGTAGCAGCTGAACAGTGTGGACATGCTGAACTGTTGCTCTGAAAAACTCCATAATTTCTCATCCCCGTCTGCCATGAGGCTAGGGGGAAATAAACAGAGTTTAGTGAAGTGTACAAAGCACTGAATGATCTAGAAAAAATAGGAAAGACAAAATAGAAAACAAATTAGAACAAAAAACACCTGGAAGGAAAAGAAGTGGCATCAATGAGAGAGGGGAGGTCAAAACGCTGGGTCAACTGTTCAGCGTGGCCCAGCTGCTTCCAAGGTGACCTTGACCAGACTTAAATAATTCTAAGGGTTTAAACACTGCATGTTTAAACCAAGGAAAAGTAAAAGAAACTCTAAAACAGAAAAATGTTTTAAAAACTAAGACTGTACTCACTACAAAGGCGGAGAGAGAGATACTTCATTATATATGTGTGGAAAATTATTGAAAACTTAACACCAAATCCAAGACCTGTTGAAGGAGGGGGAATTAAGGTAAGACATTCCCCCAGGCAGGGAAGAACATGCTATCGCACTGGGATAAGTGCACAAATATGCCTGTTAAGAAAAAGGCAAAAACAGTTTCCTAATAAACGGACCTAAATAGTTTAATAGTATACCGAAGGGTATATCAAATCTAAATCAGTGCAGTGTAGTAGTGTTTAAAAGAAGACTAGATAAATGGCTACATTCAGTACCAGATGAACCACCAACGTGTGGTAGTGAAAGAACGAGGGCTGAATCAAATTCCATCCCTTATCAAATCCAGTTGCTTGCAACTGACAAAAAACGGGCGGTCCCAGGATGGCCCTGGTATGAGCTACTAACAAGGCTCATGCTGTAACTATCACCAAGTAAGTAAGTAAGTAAGTATATACATATACACACACATATATATATATGCATATATATATATATACATATATATATACATATATATATATATATATATATATATATATATATATATATATATATTCTGTTTGTATATGTGTTTATTCCTTAATTCCAATATCTGTTTCCTCAGTATATGTTACCAAAATTGAAGAGCAAAAGTGATAAACGTTTTAAGCATCAGGGAGCAGAGCCTTTGAAACTGCAACCAGGATTGTCATTACATGAATTGCACGAGAAACTCATCGAATGACTCATCGTGCTATTTTCGGTTAGAATTCGTTATGCGTGTACTTACTTTACGGTCGTTTTCTTGCATATGGAATAATAAACGGGAGGGCAGTATATTTGATTTTACATATTTGTGTATGTATTTATAGATAGACTCTTGATTTTTGTATTTGTGTTTGTATGTGTGGTATACATATAATTCAAAGAAATTTTTTTATGCCTTAATATATATATACAAAATGGTTACTATATTGCAAAGAAGTGTAAGAAAAAACGTTTTGATATTAACAAAGTTAAAGGTGTAAGCCTTTGTATTACATTAATATCAAGTTTGGATTTGTCTGGATCCCCTTAAAGATATAATGAGGTTAGTGTTACTGTGCGTATGCTTATGCACACACACACACACACACAACAACAACAACAACAACAACATAAACACAAACACACACACGTACACATACACACAACAACAACAACACACACGTACACACACAAACAAACAAACACAACAGCACCGTAGCGAAGCATCCGTTTAAACAGCAAGGGAGAGAAAGCCAGAATGCAATCGTCCTTTTTCCCCCGTCGTATCTTCATCAGAGAAATTCGAGGATTAAAGAACACGAATCCGACTCCAATTAAGAAGAGCTAAAACTTCATGGGAAAAATGGAAGGACAGATTAAAAGTGCCCTTTGACACTTCCTCTGACGAATACATTTGGAACTCGGCAAATAATGACTTGATTAAGGGAGGCACGAATCTTCTTGTGGATGCTTATCGCTGTCGTTCTCTCGATTCTGTGTTATATTTACTTGCAACCATGTATCTGTGTGTGTGTTGTGTGTGTGTGTGTGTGTTGTGTGTGTGTTGTGTGTGTGTGTGTGTGTGTGTGTTGTATGTGTGTGTGTGTGTGTGTGTTTGGATAAATCAATAGATGGGCGAACTTGCTGGATGTGTGCATATCAGCTTTCGAGACACACCCACCCAAAATACTTGTTTTATGCGTATTGGATTTTTGTCTCTCTTTATTTCTACTTGCTTAAAACTACTTAACTTATTATGTAAATTCAAGGGGACTCTCCTACCGCTTCCTAGGGTAACTCCCTCGCCTCTCTCTCTCTCTTTCTCTCTCTCATTCTCTCTCTCTGTCTTTCTATTTCTCTCTCTTTCTCTTACTCTCTCTCTCTCTCTAGCTGTCTTCTTTCATTCTCTCTCTCTCTCTCTCTCTCTCTCTCTCTGTCTTTCTCTTATTCTCTCTCTCTCTATCTATCTATCTATCTATCTCTTTCTCACCTTTTTCATCTCCCCTGGAAGATGGTGCTTTCAAGAAGATGGCCTTGTTCGTATTTGGCCTCGCGGAGGTCAAGACAGGCTGCGCCCAGGTCAATGAGGACGTCAGTGTGACAGCGACCGTCAGCTCAAGCCTTGCCCTCGGGGCCTCGCGACCTCTGCAGGACCCTCGCCTTGACGCCCTCGGGGTGGGCCGGCCGGCGTGTCTTCTTTCACTCTCTCAACCTCTTGCTCGCTATCCTTTTTCAAACAGTTCTATTATGACTTTAATAAAAATGATTATAATCTTTATCGTGAATAGCTTCAACCATAAAACACCAAAGATGCATAATATACTACCACAGTGTTAGTCTTCAGTGTTTGTAAATAATTTTCGTTGCTCTAATGGAATAAACATGAAGGATGATACACTGCGTAGGAAAGTTAACTAAGTTATAATCGTTACATGGCTGAGGGACATAGTGTCCACAAGTGTTATTCTCTCTCTCTCTCTCTCTCTCTCTCTCTCTCTCTCTCTCTCTCTCTCTCTCTCTCTCTCTCTCTCTCTCTCTCTCTCTCTCGCTTTCGCTCTCGTTCTCTCCCTCGTTCTCTCTCTCTCTCTCTCTCTCTCTCTTTCTCTCCCTCTCTTTCCCTTTCTCTTTCTCTCTCTCTCTCTCTCTCAGTCTCTTGTTCTATCTTCTTTCTTTTCTGTTTTTCTCCTCTTCTGTTCTTTTCTTTTTGTCATTTGCTCATTTCCTCTTGTCACCTCTCCTTTCATATCACTGTTATGTTTTCTTTATCTTTACACACACACACACACACACACACACACACACACATATATATATATATATATATAGAGAGAGAGAGAGAGAGAGAGAGAGAGAGAGAGAGAGAGAGAGAGAGAGAGAGAGAGAGAGAGATTTGATTTGATTTGATACAGTTTATTTGCAGAACAATTTACATGCCCTGCAAAAAGCCAGGGTAAGATGTCAAGCATCTATCCAAACTGGCTAAGCTTCTATTGCGTAAAGGGCTTAGTCAAGCACAAATCTTACATAACCGAGGGGCTGCATTATACTGGTTAGCATATTTACATGTTTTACCTAATCGGTTAATAAACTTTTATGTCACTGATCATGTCAAAGACAAGACCAGTGTCTATAATAAGATTAATATAATCTACAAGTGATGTTCTTTGTACAGTGCTGTTCGATCGATAGGATGCAGTTTCCGTACAGCAAAGCAAGTAGTGGTTGAGACTATGTGATTTAGCTTTTTTGCACAATTTACAGTGGTGATATGTGACTGGTTTTGCATCCAAAACTGCATCCTGCACATATTGTATAGTATAGTGATAGCCTATGCGTAGCCTGGTTAGTATAACTTGTTGCCTCCAGACAGACCTTTATAAATTTCATAGGGCTTGTCCATGTATGATGTCCCGGCAATACTTTCACAATGCCAGATAGTGCCACGGCCATTCTTTTTCATCGTTTCTGTAGCCCATACCTGGTCCTCATAATCTCTTCAACAGCTATTAATACGTCTTTTCATCTGAGTAAGAGATAATGGTATAGCATAGTGTGGTTCTTCATAGGAAAGTGCGAATTTGGCTAACTGGTCAACTTTTTCACATGATGGTATTCCTATATGAGACGGTATCCAGTGCAATGACACTTGTATACCCTGCTCTGAGAGTCTGGAAATTTGATGTAGGATGTTTTTAGATACCATGTTTTCTGGGTTAAATGCAGTGAGTCTATAGAGGGCACCCTGACTGTCAGAAAAGACAGCCAGGTGGCGCCCCTGTTCACTACCTTCCTTTATGGCACGGTATATGGCTAATGATTCAGCATCAGTTGTGCTTGCCCAGTCTGAAATCCGCACACTTTCTCTATAAGAAATGTCGGGAATTAAGACTCCAATCCCAGCTGCTCCATGAGAATCAGTGGAGGCATCACAGTAGATTGCAAGTGGGCGTTCACCATCAATAGGATGGAGGATATCTTCTATATACTTCAGGTAATGAGACTTCAGTTCTGATGTCAAAATCATGGATTTAGGTCCTGGCAGTTTGTCAATATGGACATATACATGAGTTCTATGCCATGGTGCAGATAGTTTGGTTTCTGAGATATTAAGAGCATCAATGCTCCACACATTGAAGCTGAGGTCTAGGCAGTTTTGGCTTTCTATTCTAAGTTGGAGTGCATTAGATTGGAATATCGAGGCCGAGCAAACCTGACTCTGTGACTGATCTCATTTGCCAGAGCTTGGGAGATCTGTGGTTTGGGTAGGAGCTGCAAGATTCTAGTACCAAGAACGGTATTAATTTGGGTAACACGACTGTGGATTGTGGGGAGATCTAATTCTTTCCTCATGACCAGAACTTTGGCAGTCATTGGGCAACCGAGTATAATTCTCATAGCCTTGTTCTGCAGAACTTCAAGGGGTTTGAGGGCATTTGGAGGTAACAGACTAAGAACCGGACTCGCATAGTCAATCACGGACCGAACCAAGGTAATATACATCAACCTCAGGACTCTGAGGGAAGCACCAACGTATCTGTTACATATAAATTGTAATGGTCTTAAACGTTCCAAGCAACGTTCTTTGATATCGTGAATAATTTCCTGGGTGAAACGAGAATTGCGTGACATGAGGTGTGGAGCAATCACCAGAACACCAAGATACCTGTAGGAGTAAGTCCTTGCAATAACTTGTCCACCTAAGCTTGGTATATAGGGCAGTTGACGAGGTCTGGATATATGTTTGGTTTTGATAGGGTTGATTATGAGGCCAAGAGAAGCACACTTTTTGCTGAATCTCCTGAGTACATATTCCCCCCTATCAGAGACTTGGATGAGGATATCATCCGCATGTGATATGATATTACATAGGTCTCCTAACTCATTGTTCAGTTTGCAGATAGAGTGCATAAGTATGTTAAATAGTGTAGGGGACAGTACCCCCCCTTGTGGGGTACCTAACTCTAGTTTACCGAAAGCACTAAAGGCGCTGTCACACTAGCACTTTTCCGTCAATTTTCTGAAAAATTGTCAATTTTTGAGCGAATTGGCATCTTTCTAGTCAGACGATAATTCCGAGTTTCCGCGTGAAACATTCCTGTCGTCCTATTGGCCAAGCATAATCAAATCAAGAACTATAGTTTTAAATGTTTGTGTTTGTTTTAAAACATTAATGATATTCAAATGTAATGAAATTTACTTTTCTTATTAATAGCGTAAAATTGACAAAGAGAAATATGTAAATCTAAATTTTATTTCCATAGATAAAATTTGTTTTAAGTGCTCGACTTCATTGTTTACATCCGTCAGCCGCAGAGCGCGCTATTTTTCCTCCAGTTTTGAAACATAATGGATTGTGTGGATGGACAGTATTGGACACGTGCCCTTCAGAGGAATACTTGAATTAGAATATTTTCTTGTGTTTTCTTGTTACGGTCAGCATCTGTTAAAACGAAGTCTAGCATAACCGCGCACTATCGCTTGTTCGGCGCCTTTGTTTACAAATGCGATGCGAGTATCGCATTACTAAGCCGATGGCTCCTAGTGTGACTGCGCGCCTCGAAAAATTGACAATTTTTGAAAATTGACGAAATAAAACGACGGAAAATAGGCTAGTGTGACAGCGCCTTAAAGGTACCTTGGTACCATACTTTAACTTTCCTTGTAGATAAATAGTCCTTTATCCATAACAGTAGCTTTCCCTTAACTCCCAATAGAGTTAATTCATGGAGAATTGCTGTTGGAGAAGCTCTGTCAAAAGCACCTTTAAAGTCTATGAAGTATGAAGTATGTGTTCCTTTCCCTTTCTGGAAACCAAAGATAGATGGATGAATTTGGTCTTTGGTCTGATAAAGAAGACGAGTGAGAAGGATTCTTTCACAGGTTTTGGAGAGACAGGATGTTAGTGAGATTGGTCGAAATTCGTCTGGGCGTCCTGGTTTTGGAATGGGAATGATGGTAGCCTGTTTCCAGGAGGTAGGCAGAGTGCCTGTAGCATAGGCCTGTACCTTAGCAAGGAGCCGGATAATGTCATATGTAATGCCATCGTCCCCAGGTGCAGTGGATTTCCCAGTCTTAATTGCTGCAAGAAGTTCGTCAGTTGTAAATGGTATGTCAGCATCATCTGTTAATTGACACTGATAATCAATTTCATTTTTGTGTTTTAAATTGGAAGAGCACCTGCGTATGGATAATGGAAGATTATCAAGAGAAGAATCCTCACACACACACACATATATATATATATATATATATATATATATATATATATATATATAGAGAGAGAGAGAGAGAGAGAGAGAGAGAGAGAGAGAGAGAGAGACTCTCTCCCTCTCTTCTCTCTCCTCTCTCTCTCTCTCTCTCTCTCTCTCTCTCTCTCTCTCTCTCTCTCTCTCTCTCTCTCTCTCTCTCTCTCTCTCTCTCTCTCTCCCGCACACACACACATACACTCACTCGTTCACTCACTCTCTCTCTCTCTTTATCTATCTAACTCTCTCTCTCTTTCTTTCACTCTCTCTCTCACTCATTCTCTCTCTCTCTCCCCTTCTCCTTCTTCTTCTTTTTTCTTCTTCTTTCTCTATTT
This sequence comes from Penaeus japonicus, assembly GCA_017312705.2. Classification (NCBI taxonomy): domain Eukaryota; kingdom Metazoa; phylum Arthropoda; class Malacostraca; order Decapoda; family Penaeidae; genus Penaeus; species Penaeus japonicus. Next base: position 5,427 of record BOPN01011556.1, on the reverse strand, counting down.
TATCCCCCAATCTCACTTTATTCCTTTCTCTATATATTCCCCTCTCGTCCTCTATTCCTCTCTCTCTCTTTCTCTTTCTCTCTCTCTCTCTCTCTCTCTCTCTCTCTCTCTCTCTCTCTCTCTCTCTCTCTCTCTCTCTCTCTCTCTCTCTCTCTCTCTTTCTCTCTCTGTCTATCTATCCATCTATCTATCACTCTCTCTGTTTCTCTCTCTATTACACTCATTCTCTTTATTTCCCCACCTCTCTCTCTCTATTCCCCTCTCTTGCTCTATTTCTCTCTCTCTCTCTCTCTCTCTCTCTCTCTCTCTCTCTCTCTCTCTCTCTCTCTCTCTCTAAAAGAAGGACGGAGAAAAAGGTGAAGGTGAGAAAGTAATATGAAAGAGTACCGTAAGTATATGACGGGGTTCAAATGGGCTAGGGTTCAAA
>BOPN01011555.1:12500-15557 GCA_017312705.2 Penaeus japonicus | reverse complement strand
ATGTATATATATATATGTATATATATACATGTATATATATATACATGTATATATATATACATATATATATATATATATGTGTGTGTGTGTGTGTGTCTGTGTGTGTGTTTGTGTGAGTTTGTGTTTGTACCGAGAAAATCCGAACATATACAATCCGCACTCGTCCTGTGCCTAAACGAAAATAAACGGACTGCAAATTTTTCTCTCCGACAATATCCATAGCAAGCTGACCGCTAATTGTTTGGAAAAATGTGGGAATTCAGCGCAGTTCTAACGCTGATGTGGGTGATCGAAAATGGACTATGAATGGGTTAGAATTCTGGTGCAAGAGCTTCGTTAGTGGAAATGGTGACTCTACATATATTCGATGGTAGAGAAAAATAATGTTTTGTGAAATCATGATGAATAAGATTTATACTTTAACTCTACATATAAGGAATTTTCATGATCTTGAATGTTAGCCATTTCGACTGCAAATATATATCATAACATTGTATAGAACATTGGCGAAGATTTGGGGAAACCATGTTAGTCATTAAATTGCCATTAATCACCGTATTAATCATCAAAATAGTGGAAAGCAACGAAATATGTGCGCATTACATAAAAATGAAATAACAATAGTTGATTATTATTTAATCAAAGTTTAAGGGGAGATTTTATGAATATATAAACCAAGTGAACCACGATATTTTTTATTTTTTCTTATATAAATATTTTTTTTGTCAGTAATTGTTTATTTTACCATAATTCAAAATCCCTGGATATATATATATATATATATATATATATATATATATATATATATATATATATATATATATATATACCGTGTTGCTTACCCCTTACCCTCCCATATACCCTCTTTTTCTCCTCCACGGACCCGAGTCTTTGGGATCCAGGTGGATCTTGAAATTGTTCTCTCATTTACAAATAATTTATTTTGTGTATAGTGTTTAATGTAAGTGTATATAAAAATAGTATGTTTACATATGTATATATGTGTGTGTATATATATATATATATATATATATATATATATATATATATATATATATATATATATATGTATATATATGTATATATGTATATATATGTATATATATATATATATATATATATATCTATATCTCTCTCTCTCTCTCTCTCTCTCTATATATATATATATATATATATATATATATATATATATATATATATATGTATATATAAATACACACACACACACACACACACACACACACACATATATATATATATATATATATATATATATATATATATATATATATATATATGTTAATATATATATGTATATATATGAATATATACACCCACACACACACACACACACACACACACACACATACATATATATATATATATATATATATATATATATATATACATACATATACACACTATAGACATTCACAAAAAATATTTGTGAATGTCTATAGTGCATGTACCAATGAAATAGAAATTAGAAATTGCCCTAGTGTTAGAGAATTTTAAAAAGAAAGAAAAAAAATGCCATAAAAAAAGCTTATCCTTTCAAAGGCATGGAGACTGCCAAAAAGTGCCACACTATAAATTAAAAAAAAAAAATTAATCTATACAATCTATTATATTGATTTACGAGATGATACAGTGTGAATGCATTTGAGGGTGTCTGAATATCGTCTTAACAGTAGTCTCCTGACTAAATTACCCCCCCCCCCCCACCAAGAAACAATAAAGGCCAGTAGATGGGGGTGTTTGCCCCCCCCCCCCCCTTTCTTAAATATGATTTCCCAGTCAAGATATCAGCTCTTATTCCCTGGAAACGAAAGAGCCCTTTGTCACAGCGGCGATCAGGATCGCTCTCAAGCAGAGGGTGCTAAAAAGATCCAGTTATACCCAAGCCGTCTTACACTGATACGCATTTGCACGTACAATGTAAAGACTCTGAGAACAGAATCTGATCTTTTGATACTGCTTGAGGAACTTTCATTAGTTAAATGGGATATTGCAGGACTTTCTGAAGATAGAAGAAATTACTAAATGATGGACACATACTGTATTGGAGAGGTAAACCTCTAGGTAACAAACAAGAATTAGGAGGTTTCTTAGTTCACAAACACCTCAAAAAGAATATTTGGGAATTCTACAGTGTAAGCGAAATAGTAGCTTCTGTAATACTGAAACTAAAAGATAGATATAGCCTAAAAATTATCCAAGTATACGCTCCTACCTGCAGTCATAGCGATGAGGAGATAGAGAGCTTCTGTGAAGATGTGCAAGCAGCTACCGATAGAGCAAAAACCCATTTTACCGTAATTATGGGGGATTTTAATGTCAAGATAGGAATAAGGGAAGATGGAAAAATATCGGTTGGGAAACATGGAATAGGCACCAGAAATGAGAGAGGGGAAAGGCTGACAGAATTCGCCGAAGCTCGATCCCTTAAGACTATGAATGCATTCTTCAAAAAGACAACCAGAAGGAAATGGACATGGATATCGCCATCCGGCATTAAAAACGAAATTGACTTCATAATCACCGACATTGTACAAGACGTAAGCGTTATTATTAGAGTAAATATCGGTAGCAACCCACAGACTGGTAAGAAGTCAAGTTAAATTACAGCTAAGAGTGAAACTAAATAAGCTCATACAGAAGCCACTCGTAAATCTAATTAATTTTAAGAATAGAGCGACACAAGTTAATTTCGAAGATCTTGACATTGACCACTTGAATGACCAATTCAGTGAGATATTAAAGGATGCTGCACTTTAGTAAGTTTTTGGTAGAAACAAAAAAAAATTGTGAAACAGCATAGGGACATGGAAATAAAAGACGGTAAACAAGAAGGAGAAAGATGTGTGCAAATTTAACAGACGAAAAATAAATGAAGCTCTGCTTTACAGCACCAGCCTTAAGGTAACAAAGAGGAGGCTCAAATAGGGAAAAATCAAATCTAAAGTAAAGTAAAGAAACCCAATGGAGAGATGACCCAATAATACTTAAATTATCAAAGTATTACAAGACTTTTATTGCGACTTACAGCACAAACAA
>BOPN01011555.1:0-2500 GCA_017312705.2 Penaeus japonicus | reverse complement strand
TATATATATATATATATATATATATATATATATATATGTATATATATTCATATATTTATATATATACATATATATATACATATACATATATATATATATATATATATATATATATATATATATGAGAAATATGGTAGAATGCAGTAACGCATTTTAATATAGAATTATGAATTTTACCTCCCTGACCGGGACTCGAACCCGCGCCGTCAGATTGACAGGCACGGTCCGGAATCCGATACACCACACGACCCGCTAAAAGAATTGTCTAACCAGACGCCTTACAAACCGTCATGGAAATTTCCTATGTGCTCATAGCAGAGCAGTGATAGCGAGGTTTTACAGACAATTCCCGCGGGCACTCTGCAGCAACGAAATCAGAAATTCAAGTCTATGAGAAAAAGATGGTAGAATGCACTAACGCCTTTTAATATAGAAATACAAATTTTATCTCTCTGACCAGGACTCTATATATACATATATATAAATATGTATATATATACATAATATATACATATATATATATTCATATATATGTATATATATATATATATATATATATATATATATATTCATATATATACATATATATAAATATATATATACATATATAAATATATGTGTATATATATATATAAATATATATATATATATATATATATATATATATATATATATATATATATATATATATATATATATATACATATATACATACATATATATATATATATATATATATATATATATATATATATATATATATATATATATATATATATATATATATATATACATACATACACACACATACATATATACACACATTTTATGGTTTCCTATTAAGATTATTCTTAATCATCGCTCATACCAAATATAAACAGATAAATAGATGCAAAGACACACACTTTCTCCATGTCTCTCTCTTATTCTTCCAACTGCAATCATTCTTTGTGTTTCCTCTCTCATCTCAGAGAGAGAGAGAAAAAAAGAGAGAGAAGGGAAGATAGAAAGAGGGAGAGGGAGAGACGAACTGACTAATTGAAGAAAAACTACCTTGACTCAGTTCACTGAATTTTTCCTTCAGTGTACAGCATTGGAATATAGTTTAACGTGAAACGCACAACAGCTATTGAGATATTCTAGGCTATATATGTATATATCTATATCTATCTATCTATCTATATCTATATATGAATATATATACATATATATGTATATATATATATACACATATATATGAATATATATATATATATATATATATATATATATATATGAATATATATATATATATATATATATATATATATATATATATATATATATATATATATATATATATACATATATACATATATATATATATATATACATATATAATATATATATATATATATATATATATATATATATATATATATATATATATGTATATATATATATATATATATATATATATATATATATATATATATATATATATATATACATACAATTATTCGTATATATACGTTTATAAACAATCCCCATTAGGCACTTGATGAGTTGATTTTTGATGGTACATTGAATTTGGCTAGATACATCTTTCTATAACCCATTCGATTGCATTTATATCTGTGGTAATTCCAGGCCATTTAATCACCTTAATATTTATTTTTTTGTGAAGACTGGAAACTCGTTTGCCTTTGTGGCACGGAGCTCCATCATGCATGCTTACGCAGCCATTATCAGGAAATCAATCGCGGAATTGGGTACCAGGCTCTCGAGGTTTCCATCTTGGTTCAAAGTACCATCCATAAACTTTAGTCGACCAGCTCCCTGTGAAGATATGATAGACCAAGCAGTCAAACAGTCAGGGTAGTCTTTTTCCATTGATGTCCTCCCCACGAAGTTTCGCCTGTCAAGTTTTTAGAATTTGCCGAGTCGCAAGTAACTTCAAACAAATATATATGTACCGATACTAATACTTCGAAACTAGTGAGAATTACCTCGTACTTTAACATACACAGAATCTAACATTTTAAACATATTTACCTATTCCCTATGCCCAGTGTCTCTGTATCTTGGCCCAGCCTATAGCAGGATAGGAGGGAAGGAGTGTGTGTGTGTGTGTGTGTGTGTGTGTGTATGTGTGTGTGTGTGGCGTGTTTATGTATGTGTAAGTGTGTGTGTGTGTATATATACTAATTTTACCTTCCTGGCCGAGACTCGATCACGGGTCGCCAGAGTGACAATCCTGGCTTCAAATCAACAGACTACACGACCCCTTAAAAGAATGATCTAACCAGATGCCTTACATCCATCATGGAAGTTACCTATATACTCTTAGCAGACCAATGATAGCGAGGTTTTACAGACAATTCCCATAGAAACTCGACAGGAATGAATTAGAAATTCAAGTCACAAATCAGGTTACCTATTTTAAATCTATGTGAGAAAGATGGTAGAATGCAGTAACGCATTTAGTATGGAAATTCAATTTTTATGTTATATACATATA
>BOPN01011552.1:10000-15571 GCA_017312705.2 Penaeus japonicus | reverse complement strand
ATATATATATGTACACCATAGAGTGTGAAAGCATCTGAGGATGTCCGAATACCTTCCTAATATAATATCATACCATCTAAGCAAACCAATAGAAAATGAGTCAAATATCCCATACACGTATCCCATAGATGCCACGCCAGAGCCAGTGTCAAGTATCAAAGGTGACCAACTTCTTTTCAACACCCTAACGGCCGCGATTAAATGGGATATTTTAGGACTTTCTGAAGTTAGAAGACTAGGCGATTAGCAAAAATGATGGACACTTACTATATTGGAGTGGTAAAGCCCTGGATAGCAAACAAGAATTAGAAGCAGGTTTCTTAGTTAACAAGCGCCTCGAAAAGAATATTAGAGAAATCTATAGTGTGAGCGAAAGAGTGGTTTCTGTAATACTGAAACTAAACGATAGATATAACCTAAAATTATCCAAGTATACGCTCCTACCTGCAGTCATAGGGATGAGGAGAGCTTCTATGAAGATGAGCAAGCAGCTACTGATAGAGCAAAAATCAATTTTCTGCGAAAAGAGACCCGGGAGGAAAAGGGACATGGAAATCGCCACCCGAATTAAAAACGAAATTGACTTCATAATCACCAACAGGCGCGACATTATACAAGACACAATAATGTAAATGTCGGTAGCGACCATAGACTGGTCAGAAGTCGAGTTAAATTACAGCTAAGGAGGGAACGAAATGAGCTCATATAGAAGCCTCTCGTTAATCTAATTAGCATTAAGAATAAGGCGATGGAATTTGGTCTTTATAACCGAAACAGATAGCTCTCGAAGATCTTGACATAGACCAAATGAACGACCAATTCAGTGAGATATTAATGGAAGCTGCACTTGAAGTAGGCGGTAAAGTTGGAAAATAAAACTTCAGTAAGCTTTCGGTAGAAAGAGAAAAAGCTTATAAAATAGCATAGGGACAGGAAAATATCATAAGTCGGAGACAAAATAGAATCAGCAGAGAAGAAGATGTGCACAAATTTAACGTACGAAAAATAAATGAAGCTCTGCTTTCCGGCACCAGCCTTAAGACAACAGAGAGGAGGCTCGGAATAGGGAAAAAAAACAAATGTATGCAGGAAAGAAACTCAATGCAGAGGTGACATACAATAAAAATGAAATTATCTAAGTAGCAGAAGACTTATATTGCGACTCATACCACCAAACGATCAACCAAGCATGGAGGGAAACACAACAACTGGAGACGGAAAAAAATAAAAAGGGCACTAAAAGGCATGAAAAGAGGAAAAACACCAGGAGTGTAGATCTTGTTTGTCTAAGCCGCGGTAAAACTCCGAAATCCTGGAAATACGCAAGGATAATTTTAGTACACAAAAAGGGGGATAAAAAGAATTACCTACCTATAATCTATAAAGTTTATAATCTTTAAATTGTTCACAAAAACCATCACAGCTCGCATCATCTATACATCAGATTCAAAACAACCCTAGGAACAGGCACGCTTCCGAAGCTGATTCTCAACTACAGATCATATCTAACCCAAATAAGAGAGAAAACAAATATATATACAGGGCGAGGTACTAGAAGCAGTTAACGGGTATGTATATGTAGGGCAACTCATCCGGGTGAATACATCCTGCGAAGCCGAGATAAAACGGCGAATCAGGCTAGGTTGGAGTGCCTTCAGTACACAAAGTAATATATTACGAGGTCGCCTGCCACTATGTTTAAAGAAAAAGGTTTTTGATCAATGTGTCCTCCATGTCATAACATATGGGTCAGAAACATGAACTACTACCAAAGTATTTGAGAAGAAATTAGTAAGTGCTCAAAGAGGAATGGAAAGGCTTATGCTAGGGGTTAGCTTAGGAGACAGGAAGAGAGCTTCATGGATCAGGCAACAAACAAAAGTAGAGGATATACTTGAGACCATTAGAACGAAAAAGTGGCAGTGGGCAGGACATATATGTCAGAGGCAGGACAACAGGTGGACAAGGAAAACAACAGATTGAGAAATAGGCGACAAAAAGAGACTAAGGGTCAAGACCAATGAGAAAATGATGTGGTGAAATGGAGAATTTCGCAGGAGTTAACTCGAATCAGAGGATACAAGACCAGAATGACTTGAAAATATTGAGAAAAACCACACACACACACACACACACACACACACACACACACACACACACACACACACACACACACATATATATATATATATATATATATATATGTGTGTGTGTGTGTGTGTGTGTGTGTGTGTGTGTGTGTGTGTGTGTATGTATGTGTGTGTATGTGTGTATTTCTCTCTTATCGCTTTATAATTCATCATTTGGCAATACGAATATACCACGAGGAGCGTGTTATTGATGGAGCGCTGAGAATGCCATGAAAAGGCAAAAGACGGCAAGGGAGCGGCGGGGGGGCGGGGGGGGGGGGAGGCTGAGGAACAGAGATTGTTTGCGGCGAGGTGTGAAACTTCATAATATCCTCCCGGGAAGTCGTGCGTCGTTAGGGCCTAATCAGGGTCTCAAGTTTTTCAATAATGACTCGGCTAATGGGACCAGCATATGCCGTCATTAAAAACTCTTACAACGTTCGGTCTTTATGGTAATTATACACCGTAATTTATATCGAATACTGTGATGAACCCAAAGTTATGAATAGTATGTACCATTTATAGGTTTATCTGTATCGATTGGTAGTATTGTTAGGATATGAAACAAAGTTCCCTGATATGTTACACAGAAATGGCCATAGGTTACGAAACTTTCGTAAATTCAAACTAACACAGTCACACTAATTTGAAGCACCAGGTTTGCGTGTTTGGAAACCCCTCATCAAACATTCAGACAATCATTGAACCAAACAAGAATCTGTAATAAAAGCAATAAAAGCTAGATAAACCGGAAAATGACATTTAAGGGCGTTAGAATATAAATATTACAAAAACAAGAAAATTTGTAAATTAAAGTAATATTTTACATATGTACTGTATGTTAACTTTCGCTGAACGTTGAATACATATATATATGTATATATATATATATATATATATATATATATATATATATATATATATATATATGTGTGTGTGTGTGTGTGTGTGTGTGTGTGTGTGTGTGTGTGTATGTTTATACACACACACACAAACACACACACACACACACACACACACACACACACACACACACACACACACACATATATATATATATATATATATATATATATATATATATATATATATATATATATATATATACATATAAGTATGTATGTATGTATGTATACGTACATACACGTTTGCCTTTCTTCCCTTTTGTTTTCCTTTTGCCTGAGCAAAAATGATCGTTTGTAAATGTTACTAAATACTAGATAACGAATTACAATTAAAACTTTACTCAACAATTCAAATAATCACTTTTTAAGATCTCTCAAGTCACGGTCTTGTTTCCACTAATTAACTAGAGTTCGATTTTTTCTTTACTAGAAGACTAAGCGAAGAGCGGAAAATACTTGGTGACGGACAGGAATTAAAGTGGAGAGATAAATTTCAAGATAGATTTCTAAGTTCAGAACCATCTCGAAAAAAAAAAAAAAATCTCATGAAGTTGTAAAGTTTGACTGAAATAGCAACTTCAACGATTTGTCCAAGTTTATGCCCAAACCCGTATCCATGGTGATGTAAAAGGTTATGTCTGACTAGAAGATTCTACGAGGACGTATATGTTGCCACCGTTAACGTAAATCTCTATTCTACTGTAATCATGGAAACTTGATAGCTTAGAGAGGAAAGAGGGCGAACAAACCTTAGAAATCCCGGAATAGATACAAAAATACTACTAGTACAGCTTGGCGAGGTTCGATCTTTACATATTATCGAGTATTTCTTGGAAGGAGAATCAACAGGACCTGGACGTATATCGACACTGATTTTATCATTCCTCATAAGAATGCTTATATATATCTCATATATATATATATACATATATGTATAATATATATATATATATATATATATATAAATATATATATACATATCTATCTATCTATCTTTCTCTTTGTCTCTCTCTCTCTCTGAGTTACTATGTCCCTACGAGGTCGCAAATCTCCACGAATCTGACTTATCCTTATCATCCGTATCGGTCTTGGTCTACGCCAGGACGAAATACCATACTTGTACAGAGATCACACAAGTCCTTCCGCTCAATATACTTGATAAACTTATTATTTGTACAAATTCTGCTATAATTATCTCTAAGCTGATTGAAATTAACCAAAAAAGAATGCGCCATCCGCAGTACGGGTTCAAAATCCGCATCCTAGTCACAAAATCCAGATTTGGCATCTCTGATCATAGCTACGCTAGAAAGGTTGGAGTGAAGAATTTAAAAGAATTTAGTAAATAATTCCTCGTGTTTACCAACATTTCGGTTGCCCTCCTCCAAAACAGGAAATTTATCTCCCTATTGAATATACATCCTTTGGAAACAAAGGAATCCCTGTCAACTGCGGCGACAAGGATCACCATGAAGCAGGGTGTGCTCAGGATGTCCGTTCACACGCAGGACGCTAGTTGTTGAACATTTTTTTTCTCATGATATAAAGAATCGAGAGCAGATTCTGATCTATTGGCATTACTTGATTTTTTATTTTTTTTTCTTATGGGTTGTTTTGAAAATGCCAAGTGAGAAGACTAAGCGAAGAGCGGAAAATACTTGGTGACGGACAGGAATTAAAGTGGAGAGATAAATTTCAAGATAGATTTCTAAGTTCAGAACCATCTCGAAAAAAAAAAAAAATCTCATGAAGTTATAAAGTTTGACTGAAATAGCAACTTCAACGATTTGTTCAAAGTTTATGCCCAAACCCGTATCCATGGTGATGTAAAAGGTTATGTCTGACTAGAAGATTCTACGAAGACGTATATGTTGCCACCGTTAACGTAAATCTCTATTCTACTGTAATCATGGAAACTTGATAGCTTAGAGAGGAAAGAGGGCGAACAAACCTTAGAAATCCAGGAATAGATACAAAAAATGCTACTAGTACAGCTTGGCGAGGTTCGATCTTTACATATTATCGAGTATTTCTTGGAAGGAGAATCAACAGGACCTGGACGTATATCGACACTGATTTTATCATTCCTCATAAGAATGCTTATATATATCTCATATATATATATATATATATATATATATATATATATATATATATATATATATATATATATATATATATATATATATATATATATATATATATATATATATATATATATATATATATATATATATCCAGTCTTTTTATCAGTTATTTTAAAAGTATTCTAAATAACTTTGACATAAAAAATACAGTGATAATATAACGTCTAATCCGGCAGTCAGTATCTGTAAGTCATCACAAACAGCATCTCAGCATTACATAAGGGACAAAAGGATTTCATAATGGCTTCTCAAGGACAGATCAAATGCACACGCAAAACCAATGAAGCAATGAACCAATGAGAAAACAAATGAGTGTAGGAGGCATGACATTCGGTTATTATAAAAAGGCTTTTACTTCTCTAGAAATAACAGCAGTATTGGAAGCAATGG
>BOPN01011552.1:0-2500 GCA_017312705.2 Penaeus japonicus | reverse complement strand
AATAATTCATGGTGATAAATTCACAGATCATATTTTCAAATACAATCGTTCATAGCTTATCAACAGGCAAGAAACTCTTTCATTAAGACATGGGGTAAGTTTATGTTTTCTATTTACTCAAACTGTTTGAAAAAAAAAATTGTAATATAAAATATCAGTGATCCCAAGAGGTTATCACTATCACAAAGATGATTATATTATCATTATACTATATCATTATTGGTACTATTACATATAAATATTACCAGATAGCTAATAAAGTCAGGGCTCATGATCAACCTGTTCAACGCTCGCTTCAGTTTCGGCATCCATCATGAAAATATAAATGGATATGAATTCGAAATCAAAAGTTTGAGCAGAGACCGACATATCCTTGCACTAGAAAGCACTTTGAAGTACATCAATAATGTACGCGTTTATATTTTTACATTTTTTCTGCCACTGCTAATTAAGAATTGCACCTGTAATATATAATGTGTAAAGTAGCCAGGGCTTTCAATTTTCTCTCTAAGGTATTTAAACCGGCGTGTATATGAATTATTATTCAGATAATTTCATCTGAAAGTGAGAGTAATATACAGTCAGGGAGATGAGCCAGGTTTATACGCGGCAGTAATAAAGAACATTCAGATATCTTAATTTCCGTCCTCGTACATAAAGTCAATGGAAACGGTGTTCACTTTTTATTGCGGTATGTACAAAGTTTTATTTTTGATGCTGGTGCTCTGACATACACTCAACAGGAATCAGCCGGATGTCATCTCTAGCTACCTTGAGGAGAATTTTCAATGGACCAAAATCAAAATGGCCGCCAACAATGAAATTCAAATAATCTTGTGAATACTGATGATAGAAAGATTATATATATATATATATATATATATATATATATATGTATATATATATATATATATATATATATATGTATATATATATATATATATATATATATATATATATATATATATATATATATATATATGTATATATATATATATATATATATATATATATATATATATATATATATATATATATATATATATATGTATATGTATATATATATATATATATATATATATATATATATATATATATATATATATTCTTATTTAGATCAGGGAAGCCCTTCATGCTCATTAATTAGGTATATCTATCTTTAAAATGTTTTGTATTCATCCCAAATGGTGATATATTGTTAAAATATTGACTACATATTAGTATACATTTCACTTACACTCGGTAACAATACAGATTCAATCCAACATAGTCATCACTGTAATTCAATATCAAATGTATCACTGATAACTCAGCTAAAGCCACGTTGAGCACATTCATCCATCCTCTAGATCTAACATGTCAACCAGTAGGTTTGATCAAAATTGCCAATGGATTGACGTCCTCTATCTACGTGGATATGTACATGATACCGAAAGGATATACATAAGTCATCGTCTTCAACAATACAGGTCTTTGAACAGATATCTTAACTTATGAATTATCTGCTGCAGCACCATTATTCCTCAGTGTAAATATTAACGTGAGATCACAAAGTAAAACTTATATATATATATATATATATTATATATATATATATATATATATATATATATATATATATATATATATATATATATATTTATACACACACAAACACACACACACACACACACACACACACACACATACATATATATATATATATAAATATATATATACATATATATATATATATATATATATATATATATATATATATATACATATATATATATATATATTTATATATATATATATATATATATAAATATATATATATATATATATATATATATATATATATATATATATATATATATATATATATATATATGTATACACACACACACACACACACACACACACACACACACACACACACACACACACACACACACACACACACACACACACATATATATATATTTATATATATATATATATACATATACATATATATATATATATATATATATATATATATATACATATATATACATATATATATATATATATATATATATATATATATATATATATATATATATATATATACAAACACACACACACACACACACACATACACACACACACACACGCACACACACACACACACACACGTCCTCTCGCTCTCCATAATGTTAAAAAGGTGAGTATGTTTCGAGAGAGCCATTTTGTTACTTTCCATTAGTAAATAACAATGTCTGCCAGGGTCATCTCGAGGGGATTGATTGTGAATCTGGCTCGAAAGAGATTCCACTTCGTCCAATTCCTCCTTGTGTAAAAAATGCATATTTTGGTTTTGAAAATATGTTTTAACTGATACGCTCCCGATAATATAATGTTCAGAGGCACCATTTCATGCGAAAAGGCACAATATTCGTTATTTTTGCTGAGAAAAACAGTCTATGTTCAGGACCTCTCTCTCTCTCTCTCTCTCTCTCTCTCTCTCTCTCTCTCT
>BOPN01011549.1:0-7500 GCA_017312705.2 Penaeus japonicus | reverse complement strand
TCTGCAGACCACGGGGATGTAAGGCTCTCTCTCTAGCCGTCAGGCTTGAGAGAGAGAGATATTGTATATATTGTATGTATATTCATACAAATAAACCATTTGGACTTATTGCATATATATCCTGACGACCAAACATTTTTTGTATATCTGATCGTTCTACGTTTTACACATGGAAATAACGCTAACAAAAATAGAATGTGTTTTCTAGATAAAGTACGTGCTCCACCATGCAAACACTCACAAAACGGCAAAAAACAATTCAACTGAAATGACCCATCACTTTTCCTTTACAAATGAAACATGAAATTCAGGTTAGGTCACATTAGGTATTGGGAGAAAATTACAATGATAAAAATAACAAAACAATAAAGAGGCTGACTAATATATAAGAAAAATGTCATAGTGTCAGAATGTCAAAATGCAAAACGATTCAGATATGCTTCTTATAAATGACATGATACATTTTGAATATAAAAAAAGGCACAGCGTTTTTATATGTTATGATTCTTCCACCTGATAAATATTTACTCAACATCACAAAACCGATGTTGGGCCCAAAGACTTTCAATGAAGAACTCGTAGATAAGAAAAAAACATCCATTCGTATAAGTATTTACCCATCATTTGCCTGCTTTATGTTTATCTACAATAATGTTCTGCATCTTTTCATGATCTTGGGTCACTTAAGCTGTGAGAAATAATGAAATGCATTTGCTATTGACTACAAGGAATTCGGTCATATGAATCCAGTGTAATAGGAAAAAATATAAACTTTTAGAATGATTTTATATGAGCCATTCTCTTAACATTGTAACAAATGTGACATTTTTTTATTTTGAATCTTAACACCCTTATTTTTCCAGCGTTCTTTAGAAGAGGGGTAATCAAATATGTTTTGCATATCTCCATGAGTATGTAAAAAGGTTTTCAGGTTCTAAGCGCATTAAAATTTACTTACTAGACTCAATCTGGTGTACTATGTACAATGATATGTTAACCCATTGCCTACAGGTGTCATGACATACACAGGAGCTTTGGCCTGATGACATGACATGACGTTTGGGGCTTCTAGATCACTGTGTTATCTTATTGCGCCATGTTTAATGAGTGAGTGATGATGACAATTATAGATATAATTACTATAATTATCATAATATTAAACAAACCTAACATCCAAAATCTAAATGGCACCACTTTTTTCTAGCACCACCCGGGGAGAGAGCCTTGAATGGCATCCATCCACGGCCTCTAGCAAGCACTATGTTTATAGAGCAATAGCACACAGGAAGTTACTGATCTCTTGCTCTAAAGTACCGCCAATGAAGGATGTGCAGGCAAACCGAGAAGAGGAAGATGACTCAAACCATGCCCAGTGTCTAAAATGTGGCCCTGTGCCGGTAGGGATGCCTTTTACTGCTATTCCCTACCTCTTCATGTTATCTGCATTGTGGATGGTTATGTTTCTTATTCGTTCATAACAATACATAAATTCGAAAAAATAAAGCTGTGTTTTGTCTTCCCATAAAACAGCAATACTTCTATCATACTGAGTATAAAGAAAATAATGAGCTGATATGGATCCTATACTACAATTTTAGTCAACTGCAGCACTGATTGACATATGACACACATTAGTCTCTAAACACAATTAAACACACAAAAGTTAATAGAGAAAAAGGATCTAGTTTTACAATGAATGACTTAAAGAGTGGGAAAAGTCAATGTTGCGTGACGCTGCCTCACTGTGAAATAAAATCCATCCTGGAGATTGGGCAAGATAATCTATCCCCATCTGCAATGGGTTAATGCTTACCTACAATATCACTTTGAACTCTTTGTCTCACAGTAGTACCATCATATATCAATGTCACTTCACCATACAATACTCTCAAAAAGTATCTGGAAAGAAAGTATTGGAAAATCTCAGCTCTGAAAGGAACCAGAAACATTAGAATTATAAACATGATTTAAAGTCCTAAATAATCATATCAGATGTAAAGACAGTACTTGACTGTTCTGGATTTGCTTTTAATTTTTCTAATGTAGATTTAGCACCAATATCTTGAAGCCTAAATATTTTCAACTGGATTGGTATATAGATTTACATACTTCTTGGTTTTGAGACAGTAATTTTGTCCTTATGAGAAAAAAAGAAATAGGTAGATCATGACCTTAACAGCTTAAAAGAAAATCAGTACAAGAAGAGAGTATGGATTACTGTGGTAGTAGAACCTTAAAAAGGAATTCCAGGTGAATTGTGAATATATTGTTTCATCTTTCAAGAAACTTCTGTGAATAGTGTTTTTTTTATGTCATTCTATTATCAAGATAGAATGTTTTGCCATTCAAGGAATATTTTAGTTCTGTGAAATAATGTTTTGCAAAATAAGATTGATAAACTTTTTTCTGGCATTTCACCCTTCACTCCTAAAACCAATACACCACTGACGGAGTACAGTGGAAATAAGGGAATAAAAATAACACAGATATGAATTCAGCCAATTAAAAGTTTATTAACTTAAGTAGCATTTCATGAGCAGAATCTACCAAATTCATAAAATGGAAATCTCTAGGTAAACCTTATCCTCTGAAAATTAGGACGTCATTTTTGCTGACAGAACTTCTATATTTCTAACACAACTTGTTCTACTGTACACCATCACAAGGAAAGCATAAATTCTGAATTGTTAATGATCTCTCCCTCTATAACAGCTACAAGATGAAAAACCTTTTATAGCCCTAAATATATATAACAAGCAAGACTAAAAAGAATATTATTATATATAGCTTTAATGGTATTATAGCAAAATCTTTATTATAAATAACTTAAAATTGCAATATCTTTATCTTTACAAGCAGCTACAATTAGATGGTACAATTTCTGCATATATACATAAAATTCACTTTATAAAAATATCAATATCATTCTATTGATGGCAGTTTCTTAAATAACAAATCCCAAATTGGGTAATGAGGTTTGAAATCCCGCATAATATATTTCTTTATGCAAAAAAAACAAAAACAGTGACAAAAATCATTAGACATTCAACCAGACATATTGCAATGGCAGACAAGGAGTATTAACAAAAGAAAGAATGGAGTAAACTAAATGATTGCTATTTGCAGTATGTATGAAAGTTGTTGAGACATGTTCAGACATGTTGACAATTTGAAGACTCCTAATTACCAGTTTTTGTCTGATATCAAAATTAGAATCCCTTTTCCACTCACAGATATTGTTACAATATCATTGATAATAAAATCAACCCAAAACCAAATCTGCTGTCATGGGAATATCTTTTTCTGACCGAGTCATTGCCCTCAATATTTCCCATTATGTTAATACAATACACTGATGGAAGTAATAATACAGCAATAATAAAAAAGTAAGGTGGTTAATGAGAGGAAACAGCTTTGGCAATAGTCTTGGAATTGCAACACTGGACAAACAAAGATATTATTACATAATCAGGGCTGTGCACATGGGTAGGGTGGGAGTTTAAGAGTTAGAATTAAATGGAAAATATATATACAAATATATAATTATAATAATAGATAAAAAAATCTGTTAGATAAAAGATACAAAATAAATATCAGCAGCAAGTATCAATTATCTTATGTGCTAAAGGCAAAGCTGCATTTGCTAGTTATGTGGGAGCAGTCTTTTGCCTAGCATTTCCTATAAACTGCATTATAAATATACTGTGCATGGCCCTCAGCATAATAATACCTATGAATTGTATCTGGCAGTGAGTATTAACAGGTGCAATCACTTTTTGTTGAAGTAATTACCAGTCAAAAAGAGATTCTTATCCTCTCAAAAACAAAAAACAAAAAATGAACGAACGAACGAACCCTGATATCTAGTTCATATTTATGGAATCCAATGGGCATAACAAAGAGTATTATATTCTTAACAATAAAACAAAATATCTTATCAAAATTATCTCTCAAGGATACATTTGGAATGTTAGTTGGAATACAGAGACCATGTTTGACTAGTATCTTTATCATTTCTTCATTTTATCTAGATCTAGAAGGTCTTTATGTAATTAAACATTGTTCATGTTGCATAGAATATTGGATGGAATGTTTTAGGCTCCAAAACTTTAAAAATACATAAAAGTTATTTTTCATATCCTTTAGATTTTCACTGCATGCTTTAAGTATTGTTCATGTAGCATAGAATGTTCTATGGAATAATGTTTACAAATCCATATAGATATATAAAACATCTTCAAAAATATTTTACACCATAAAATCCTCTCTAATTCTAAAAGTTGCATGCAGAAATTTTTTAACCCTTCTGAGCCACATCCTAGGGTGTTCATCTGGGCATCTGAAGATGTACCGTTATTGATTTCTAGACTTATGGCATGATATACAAGTCTATATATGAAAATCTGGAAAGTGATACTACTTGGCATGTAGTATGATGACCTAGTTACACAGCTGAAGGAATAACTAGCTCGTATTTTGACAAAAAAAATGCATTGCAAAAGTGATACCATTCTCATTTTATCATTTCAGTGAAATTCATATAAATAAGGTGAAAATGAAAAAAGTGAATATAGAGCACTGTCAAGCATAACCCATTCATGGCGGATAACATGATGTCATGTCATGGGAATATTTCATCCCTGATGTCCTATTATGATCTCTCCCTCTAAACACACATTTTACATTATGTATGTCTGTAGTCACAGGAGGTCCATTTGTATAGGCACAATTTTCTTCATTTGTGAAAATAATGTAAACAAATATGAAGTGCTCTGAAAAGTGCTCTAAGAGGCATAGCGTGGCATTGCACCAGGATATCTCACGCTTGGAGGTTGGGCATGCTTATTATCTTGCTGGCGGGAGCGGCATTAGGCAAATATAAGCCCCAGTGTGAAGGGGGGGGGGGGATCAATGATAACTCAGCAAACAAAATGAATGTAAATATGCACCATAACTGGGGATGTAATGCTCTTTTGCACCAAGAGCACAGATAAAGTGAACACTTTATGGTATTGGTATGTTTTACCTGGCAAACTTTAAGCCAATTTAAAGTCTGATAACATTATATGGCTGCAGAATTCTCTGACCTACCAAAGTTTTAGTAGAGAGCATTTCCCTGAGACCCAAAACTAAAAGAGCTAAAAGAAAGAAAGAAAGAAAGAAAGAGAGGGAGTGAGTGAGAGAGGGAGGGTGGGGAGAGGGGGAGAGGGAGAGAGAGAGAGAGAGAGAGAGAGAGAAAGAGAGAAAGAGAGAGAGAGAGAGAGAGAGAAAGAGAGAGAGAGAGAGAGAGAGAGAGAGAGAGAGAGAGAGAGAGCGAGAGCGAAAGAGAGAGGAAATGAATTACAACCGGAGCAAATCATCGGCAAACAGCCCGTGTGCAGCATTTATTAGGTAATATACGGTCGACCACAAGGAGTTATGTAACAAGGGGGTTGGGTGGAAGGAGGAAGGGGGAGGGAGGGGGAGGGAAGGGGAGGTGAGGGGGAAGGGAGGGGCGGGGAGAGGAGGGGAGGTGAGGGGAAGGGAGGGGCGGAGAGAGGAGGGGAGGGGGCTAGGGAGGAGAAGAGGTGAGGGAGATTGGGAAGGGGATGGGAGAGGGGGAGGGAGGAGGGGAAGGGAGGGGGATAGGGAATGGCAGAGGGGTAAAGGAGAGAGGAAGGGTGTAGGGGAACTGGGGGGGGGGGGGCGGTACGAACTGAGGGCGTGTGAGGGTGATATTTAATACCCCTGACCTACGGGATCTTACGCTAGTCGCTCCAAATGTTCCTCCGAGAAATGCCCGCGTTTCTTTCGCAATAATATGCAAATTAAGTGCGAGAGGATGACGAAGTTTCCCTCGTAGACTCGCACAAAAGATAACAGGAGAAACCCCCAAAAATATATATTCCAAATCATCCAAAGACAATCAAGGGAATTAAAAAAACAGAAAAAGAAAAAAAACGAAGTGTTAATACAAATATATTCACATTTCAAACCATGCTTAGACAATGAAGGGAAAAAAAAGAGTCCAAAATGCAAATAACATTCTAGATGCAAGCTAACATGGACGTGTCAGAGGTGGCGGTGACCATCAATACTAGCGAGAAGGAACTGAAGAACACGACCTTCGTTCGTCGCCTGTCAAACGCTGCCCTTTTAATGCGATGGAACACGAGCACGCCCCACAGGACTCCCTTCCCCTCCTCCCTCCCCTCACCCTCCCCACACCCGCCCTTCATCCGCCTCTCATCCTTCCCCCCATCCTGAAGGATCTGTACAGAGACGTTTCACGAAGAGAATGGCTTGATAAAAAGGAAGAGGAAGACAAGGAGGTTTAGGATATGGAAAACGAAGACGAGAAGATGGAGGAGGAGGAAGAGTAGGAAGAGGAGGAGGAGGAGGAGGAGGAGGAGGAGGAGGAGGAGGAGGAGGAGGACAAAGAGGAGAAAGAAAAGGACCCTGGGGAGGAAGAGGAGGAGGAGGAGGAGGAGAAGGACAAAGAGGAGAAAGAAATGGACCCTGGGGTGGAAGAGGAGGAGGAGGAGGAAGAGAAGGTGCAAGAGAGAAAGGAGAAGGAGAAGCAGGATGAGGGGGAGGAGGAGGCGGCGGAGGAGGAGGACGGCCTTTGCAGATGCCAACGCAATGCCCAGGGTCGACCCGATGCCAACAAAGAGCACCGAAGCACAACGACGACAGGAGGGAGGGAGGGAGGGAGGGAGTGCCCAGGAACACACGCACATAAAAAAAATAATAAAAAACAAATGATCTGAAGCGAAATAACGATGTACCCGAGACTTTTATTCAACAACAACAACAACAACAACAAAAACACAAACACACGAAAAACGGCTCTTCTCCAAACGACTCATGCAAATTTGCAACATTTCTTCTTGATTAACATCCGCATGACCCGCGGCGTTCTGTGGCAGCGTCGGCATCCTCTGATCAGCGAGACGAAGAAACTGGTACCTGGTGCCGAGAGCTAGTACCGTACACATAGGTTTCTCAGTGTACTTTGCGTACCGAGTTCTGGTGGTATCAGGAAACCGTGTGCATCTGTTTAGTCCATCTGCTACAGTAAGAATATTCTTTCGGTTAGTTGCTTGAGATTTGTCGGAATATCGGAAACTAGGTGGTTTAGTTCTAGGACGTGTGTCACTAGCATTAGCAATTCAGATAATACTGTGCTTCGGCGATTCAACTGGGTCATCACGGATGTCGTTTAGAGAGAAAGAAAGAACGAAAAAAACAACAACCGGGTAGTAACAGGTCGAGGATTAGCCCCTGACTCTCCTACAGCGCCCCCTCCCTCTATAGCTCTTGCCAAGATGAGCTCTTCCACGCGGTAACTGGAGGAGAAGGTCCTGGCAAATGACCAACTTGTGAGCTCATATAAACGTCTTTTTCTCTCCCCATTCCCTCGCTTTTAATGCTGACGTACCTTCCCGAAGCAAAGTTCCTCGAACTAATTTCATCGCCTTTCTCTTTTTTTTTTATCCTCTCTCTCTCTCTCTTCTTCTT
>BOPN01011548.1:10000-15578 GCA_017312705.2 Penaeus japonicus | reverse complement strand
ATGTATATGTATATATATATATATATATATATATATATATATATATATATATATGTATGTATGTGTGCGTGTGTGTGTGTGTGTGTGTGAGTGTGTGTGTGTGTGTTTGTGTGTTTGTGTGGTGTTTATGTATTTGGGTATATACAAACAACAACATCTGTTTGCTTTCATCCTACCGTATGTTCAGGTTCTATAATCACTTTCGTGTTTTATGTATATTTATTCTGAGGAATTATTAATCTTCCAAGGGTCTAACGAATGTACGTAATAGCTAAGGTCACGCAAGAAGGCAATATTAGACTCGACTGAACCATGTTTTGTGTATTTCTTCATGTTGTGTGAAGGGAGAAGAGTTTCTTCGTGCATACACATGGGTACCGGGTGTATGTATATTCTCATAACTACATACACATGCAATGTCCACGTGGGACATATACACACAGTCGTATCCACATACTTGTTAACTCAGATATATGTTCGTACGTAATGCATGCGTATCATATGTGTACTTTGTTTATGAATGAGTAAATGCAGAGCTTATGTAGGGTAAACAGACGGTGGTAGATGGTAAATATAAAGAATCAGATCAGGACATCAGATAGAGGTTGTGTATGTGTGTGTGTGTGTGTGTCTGTGTATGCGTGTGTCATTATCATTATTATCTTGACTATGTTCATCATTTCATTATTGTTATCATCATTAGCATTACTACCATAGACTTTGAACAAAACAAAAGGAAGAAGAATGGCGTTTGTTTCCTTTTGTTCCTCTAGCGGCGGAAATAGGAACTAGACCGACGAAACATCTGCGGAACTCTTAACCATAAATTTTACATTTCTCATAAATAAATAATCTTGCACTGCGTGAGGAACTGAAAAGGGCTTCTTCCTTTATCAACTCTGTTCTGTTTTTTTCTCGGAAGAGTCCCCTGATTTTCCTAATTTTGTAATCCATATGAATCGGTAGGTTCGTAATGGCTTCTTTGTTTACACGCGCCGATGCGACCATATTGGAAACATGACCCAACCTGTATTTTTATTTCCAGTTCGTTTTCTTGTAAACAGTGGCACACCTAGCCAGATTTGAACATCGATTTCCGACTTTAACTTGATAAATAATATGTGCGGAGGGACAGGCAGGCCATTAGTCAATGGCAACATAAAAATAAGTTCAAAGTTTGTAACAGAACTTCTGCTGACTGGTATACAAGATGGTCGATGTGGCTGTTGCTATATGTCGTGTATCTGAAATTAGCAAGGAGAGGTTATCTGTTCAACTTGCTGTTGTTTCAATTATTCGGATACTATTTGGATTTTTTTTATTTATTATTATCTTTTTTTTTTTTTTAATATGTCAGTAATATTTTTTTGTCGTTATAGCAAAATTGATTACCACTTTATTGAACAGCAAACATTTCACTTTGCTTCCAAGGGGCTGCACCTTTTACCTGCAATCATTCATGCGGAAATGCTAGCTGCATACTGAATGGTAAAAGGTTTTGTGTTTATATACAATGCTAAACTATGGTCAGAATACCGAGACTTGTGTAAGATTATGATTCAAAATGAAATACACAGCCTTTCTGCGTGTATTTCATGAACACCAACATTAATGTATTAAAACGAAAGATATATTAAAATTCATGCTAGAATAATAAGTAGTGGGGGAGCATAATCCCATCAAATTAATTCCATTGAGTCTTTCGCAATGAAATTGAGCCAAAACTGTAGTAGAGATATTCCATGTGCCTCTTTCAAAATTATTAAGGATGGTATAACGCTTCATTCAGAAATGAAAAAAAAAGTAAATAGTGGAACACCTCTACCAACTTTCAGAGAAATTTAACCATTTTTGTATTTTCTATCTATGGCGAGAGAAGGAAGGGGGTAAAATATGGTATGCAAGTGATTGTACTATGCCGTAATACACACCTGTGCCGTGGCATACAGTTGGAGCCGAACAAAGAGAACTGCGAGGTGGGCCACTATCCGATCGCTTCTGTGACGTGTGCGTGCCACTAAACAACCATGTAAGAGAGGTTCTGCTATTATGACTTGCCTTTACATGTATCCGAACTCTTAAGTTTTATGCAGTGTTGAATCTTGGACATGTTTTCTCTCTCTCTCTCTCTCTCTCTCTCTCTCTCTCTCTCTCTCTCTCTCTCTCTCTCTCTCTCTCTCTCTCTCTCTCTTTCTCTCTCTCCCTCTCTCTCTCTTCTAATTTTCCTTCTGATTGTACCTGCTGAAATGTGTGACTATTCTCATTCCGACATTTTGAAAAGTTTGCCCTTAAAATTCCCACACCAGATCTTCCTCTTGAACTGGACGGTGACGCATAATAACGCTCAACCACAGAGTTCTCTCCACACCCTCGTTCATCAGTGCATCTGTTCTTTATTCATTATTTCCACGCCTTCGCTTTCTCTCCCCTCTCTCTCCGCCCCTTTTCCTCTCCCCTCCGCCCCCCCCCCCACCAGCCCTCGCTCGCTCCCTCCCTCCCGTCCTCCCTCCGTCACCTCCCATCCCTCCCTCCCGTCCTCCCTCCGTCACCTCCCCTCCCTCCCCCCCTCCCCCAACCTCTCCACCTGCGCCCCCTGCTCCTCCTCGCAACCTCTGTGAAACCGCCCGAGGAGTTTAAGCAACAGACCCCTCTTCTGTCACCCTCGACCTCCCTCTCTCCTCCCCCCATGCTCGAGACTGACCTCGTTATCCCCTTACACTCCCCCTCGACGCTGGAGGAGGAGAGGGAGAGCTCTCGACAATGAGAAGAGTAAGAGAGAAACAAGGGGCGAGGAGAGGTCTGCAGGTGACGGAGGCGGAGGCGGAGGCGGAGGCGGCGACACCCCGAAGGCATGCTACTCCTTGGGAAGTTTAGGGGGGGAGGGGTAGGGGGTGGAGGGGGCGTCGTACTCTCGCCCTCCATCCCTTCCCTCTCTCTTCAACCCTCTCCCACCTCACTCTCCCTCCCCGCCCAATCTCTTTCTTTCTCTATCTATGTATCTATCTTTATCTATCTATCTAGTTATCTCCAGCTCTCTAGCTCTTTCTTTCCCTCTCTCTTACTCTCTTTCTCTATCTATCTATCCCTATTTCTATCTATCTATCTATCCCTATTTCTATCTATCTATCTATCTATCCCTCTTTCTATTTATCTATCTATCTCCAACTATCTAGCTATCTGTCTATCTATCACTTCTACATTTCAATCTTCTTCAATCTATCTCTCTCTATCTCTCTGTCTATCTATCTATCCATCTATCTGGCTATCTGTCTATTTATCGTTTCTTTCTTTCCGTCTCTATCTTTATCTCAATCTCCATCGGGGAGGAAGGAGGAGGAGAAGGAGGAAGGGAAAGAGAAAGATAAAGAAGAAGAAGGAGGAATAAGAAAAAAGAGGAGCAGGAGAAGGAGGAGGAGGAGGCACAAAGAACAGAAGTAAAGGAAAGACGGAAGGAGGAAGGAGAGAGAATCGAAAAGAAGGAGGAGGAGGAGGAGGCACAGAGAACAGAAGTAAAGGAAAGGCGGAAGGAGGAAGGAGAGAGAATCGAAAAGAAGGAGAAGGAGGAGGAGGAGGAGGAGGAGGATTCACAAAGAACAGAAGTAAAGGAAAGACGGAAGGAGGAAGGAGAGAGAATCGAAAAGAAGGAGAAGGAGGAGGAGCCACAGAGAACAGAAGTAAAGGAAAGGCGGAAGGAGGAAGGAGAGAGAATCGAAAAGAAGAAGAAGGAGGAGGAGGAGGAGGAGGAGGAGGAGGAGGAGGCACAGAGAACAGAAGTAAAGGAAAGGGGAAAGGAGGAAGGAGAGAGAATCGAAAAGAAGAAGAAGGAGGAGGAGGAGGAGGAGGAGGAGGAGGAGGAGGCACAGAGAACAGAAGTAAAGGAAAGGCGGAAGGAGGAAGGAGAGAGAATCGAAAAGAAGAAGAAGGAGGAGGAGAAAGAAAAGAGCCGAGGAAGAGGAGAGAGAAGAGAAGAGAGTCAAGTTGAGGTTTCCGGCGGCAGCCAAGGAGGACTTTCTATGGCAAGAGGTAGGGTTAGGAAGGCGCCCCGAGCGACTTGCACCGTGCAGTGTTGCAGTAGCATTTGCTCCTACCTGTGTGGTCTGTCTCGTTTACTTTCATAGAGGGTTAATTCGCTCAATAGGAGTTGATTGGTGTGTCTGTCTATCTCTCTCTCTCAATTCACTTTATATGAGTTTATTAGAGTTGATTGGTGCATCTGTCTATCTCTCTCTCAATTCGCTTTATAATAGTTTATTAGAGTTGGTTGGTCTATCTGTTATATGTCTCTTCTTGGTTATTATGGATCTTATAATAAGCAGTGGAGAGAAAGGGAAAGGAGGTAGTCTGATTGTCATGCATTGTGATAGATAGAGAATGATAACGATAGACAGGTAGAATGGTGGAATACATTATTGAGCAGATATGAAAGTTATACAGTTATACAGTTATAACATACAGTGATAAACAGACAGACAAGGCTAAACTAACATGTGCACAAAAAAGATAAAAGGATTTATAGATACAGTGAGAATTCGGATGCAAAAGTGTACACGCAGTACAGAAGAAAGGGGGGGAAAAAAGTCAAAACGCGGGAGGAAAATAGGAGTAAAAATCAGCGAAACTTTTACACTTTCGCTCCTCAAGTCACACAAAGGCGAGGAGAAAAGATTGGCACTAAGGCACCGGGCCATGACGCTGCCTGGCTCCATGCACCGTAAAAGCAACATTCACCCCCATCCCCTAAGTACCCCCTCCCCCTCCCCTCCCCTCTCCTTCCCTCTCTCTCTCCTCTTTCTACCCCTCCTATCCCTCTCTCTCTCTCTCTCTCTCTCTCTCTCTCTCTCTCTCTCTCTTTCTCTCAAGCCACCACCCCCAACGGAGTCAACCCTTAACAAGTGCTTGCCCCTCCTCCTTTCCTACTACCCTGCCCCCCCTTCCCTTCACTCCCCCACCCTCACCCATGCTCCTAGTCCCCCTGCCTCCTCATTCACCAATCCCCCTCCTATTCACTACTACCCCCCCCCCCCCAGCAAGTGCTAGCCCCCTTCTCCTTTCCCGACTATCCTAACCCTACTTCCCTTTCCTTTCCCCCCCCCTCCTCCTTCTTACTCCTGCCCCCCCCCCCTTTCCCCCTTCATCCAACCCTCTCTCGTCCCCCATCTCCCCTCCCCCCGCCCCCGAACACCCCTCCCCCTAGCCCCCCATTTCCTCTCCCCTCGCCCCCCATCTCCCCTCCCCTCGCCCCCGAACACCCCTCCCCCTAGCCCCCCATCTCCCCTCCCCTCGCCCCCCACCTCCCCTCCCCTCGCCCCCCATCTCCCCTTCCCTCGCCCCCCACCTTTCCCCCTCCCCTCGCCCCCATCTCCCCTCCCCCCGCCCCCCACCTTTCCCCCTCCCCTCGCCCCCATCTCCCTTCCCCCCGCCCCCCATCTCCCCTCCCCCCGCCCTCCATCTCCCCTCCCCTCGCCCCCGAACACCCCTCCCCCTAGCCCACCTTAACCCCCCCTCCTCCCTCCTCCCTCCTCCCTCCTCCCCCCATTGTCTCCCAGCGCCTCAACAGGAAGCTTCGTTAACCTGTCGT
>BOPN01011547.1:7500-10000 GCA_017312705.2 Penaeus japonicus | reverse complement strand
AGGCTGGAGGAATCCTTGAGGTATGTTTCAAACAATTTCCAAACGTCGAGAGGCCGCTCTCTTGAACGGCTACGCTCCATCAAGCAACTTTGTTTATGGAGAAAAGGCGAGACCGTTTCCACCATACTGAAGACCGGCCATCATACTTTCAAGAGGAATCGGGAGGGCTTTGGTTACATTTGTCTCATAAAATAAAAACGTCAGATTTGGTTGTGTTAATGACTTATAAAGTGCTTAAAGTGCCAATAAAAAAAGATAACAAAACAAAGCAAATCATACACTCCACTAGGGTGAAGTGCCACGGTCCGTCCCAGCCACGGAGCATTCCACACCTGCTGAGGAACGTGCGTCATTTCAGCCATGTACCCAAGCCTCTACACATCAATTAACAGTTCTTGTGTCTAACTGCCTGACATACAGACTGTCCGACCCACTGTATCTGAGTGACATACTGACTTGACTAAACTGACGGATTGACCTCCTGAACATGACTAGCAGACTGTTTGACTGTCACTTTCCAAGTCCATCTCCACACAGAATATAAGTTATCATACATGCTTCCACTTTTCCTAAGCAAATAAAAAACATAAACAAACACGAGCTGTGCACAAGAGCAGCATAAAAAACGCCAAGGAGAGCAAATGTGGACCACGATTTTTTCCCGCCTTCGCAAGGTTACACACACACACACACACAAACACATGCGCCGACCTGACATGAGATGGACATGAAAACCCACATAGCCAACAACAATGCTTATCTGAAGGTAATACAAACATTGCATGCGCTTGTCCAAGAAATAAAGAAAAAGAGCGGGAGAGGGGGAGAGAGGGGGAGAGAGGAGGAGAGAGAGAGGAAGAGAGAGAGAGAGAGAGGGAGGGGGAGAGAGAGAGAGAGAAAGAGAGAAAGAGAAAGAAAGAGAGAGAGAGAGAGAGAGAGAGAGAGAGAGAGAGAGAGAGAGAGAGAGAGAGAGAGAGAGAGAGAGAGAGAGAGAGAGAGAGAGAGAGAAAGAAAGAAAGAAAGAAAGAAAGAAAGAAAGAAAGAAAGAAAGAAAGAAAGAAAGAAAGAAAGAGAGAGAGAGAGAGAGAGAGAGAGAGAGAGAGAGAGAGAGAGAGAGAGAGAGAGAGAGAGAGAGAGAGAGAGAGAGAGAGAGAGAGAGAGAGAGAGAGAGAGAGAGAGAGAGAGAGAGAGAGAGAGAGAGAGAGAGAGAGAGAGAGAGAGAGAGAGAGAGAGAGAGGGAGAGAGAAAGAAAGAAAGAAAGAAAGAAAGAAAGAAAGAAAGAAAGAAAGAAAGAAAGAAAGAAAGAAAGAAAGAAAGAGAGAGAGAGAGAGAGAGAGAGAGAGAGAGAGAGAGAGAGAGAGACAGTTGTCTACATCGCCTACCCGTAAGCACAAAATCGAAGCCTGTTTAACATCCTACGCGATTCCCGTATCGCGTCAACCCTTATCGCGCCAAGCCTCCTCGAGTGTCAATATCTCTTATCGATTTTATCAAAAAGGTCAAGTCATTCACGCATCCAAACCTTAATACCACTCACGCTTAATCACATAGTCACACACACACCGGGAGACATATATCACAGACACAGACACACACATCCAAGCACAAATGGACGCGCACACATACCAGCCCATACGCGCACATACGACCACCATAAAAGCGACACACAGAAGAAACGGCCCCTAATGCCGGAACCGCAGCCCGTCCGACGCCCCGCAAATCCATCCATAATCAAGACACTTCAGGAGCTATTAATAGCCGACGGCAGGGGGGGGGCAGGGAGAGGAAGAGGGAGGGAGGGAGGGAGGGGGAGGGAGAGGGAGAGGGGGAGGGAGAGGGAGAGGGAGAGGGAGAGGGAGAGGGAGAGGGAGAGGGAGAGGGAGAGGGAGAGAGAGAGGAGAGAGAGAGAGAGAGAGAGAGAGAGAGAGAAGAGAGAGAGAGAGAGAGAGAGAGAGAGAGAGAGAGAGAGAGAGAGGGAGGGAGGGGGGGAAGGAGGAAGAGGGGCCGGCAACGTGACCTTCTCCTCTTCTTCTTCTTCTTTCTTTTTTCTTCTTCTTCTTCCCCTTCATCCTACGACTCTTCTTCCTCTTTCTTTTCCTCTTCTCCTTCCTTCTCTTCTCATCTACTCCCTCTTCTTCCTTCTCTCCTCCTCCCCATCTCATTTTCCTTCGCCCCCCCCCTATTCTTCTTCTCATTTCTCATCCTTCTCCCTCACTCCGCCCGCCCCGCTCGTGCCTCCCTTATTACACGCTTATCACACTTCCTCGTGCCGGTCTTTCTGCTTTCTTCGCGAGGTTCATCTTTCTTCGCATCTCTCTTTCTCCATTTTTCCGTCTTGCAGGTCTCTCTTTTTCTCTCACACTCATTTCCTCTTCCATCTTTTTTTTCTCCTTCATCCACTTTTCCGTGTTGTTTCCTTAGTTTCATTCTTGCCTTTATCCCCCCCCCAAAAAAAAAAAAAAATTCTTCAGTCTACGACTCCTCCTCCTCCTCCCCTTCC